>JBBBWG010011111.1:86099-118307 GCA_037176905.1 Azolla pinnata
TCAACCCACTAATCCCTCTTAATTTGCCCCTTAATTACCCGAAACCTGTTCACGATGATAGGAGATTAATCACCAGTGTGCATTGTAGTTACCTCGATCCGATGATTAGTCACAACCCTTTTGATGAGCCCACTAATCACAATCTGTATCTTAATTAATCATCGCCTCTCTCACCGTGCATCTCTCTTAATCAACTCTAATCAACCCACAAATCAATTCACTCGGGTAGTATTACAACCTGCTAGCAAGTGATTCATGATCTCCTCATTCATCGATCACTCGGAACGTTTGGCTCCTTAATAATAATAATGATGATGATAATCAGGCCCTAAATTAATCAACATTCGATCGATCCGACTAATTAGCGGTGAAAAAAACAACAAATTAACAAAGAAAAGGAAACTGTTGATTGGACGGATGGATCGATCCGGCTAATTCGCGGTGGAAACCAACAAGTTAACAAGATGAGAAGAGCCATTGATCGATTAAGTAGCTGCAAAACTCACGCAACAAACGATCGCTGATTGGGATTGATCGAATCGTTGTTTTAAGGGCAAATTACATCGGCGACGATGAGGCGCGGGCGCACGTTGATGCAAGCGGCGGCACCCGCGTCATCGGGCACGGTGGCGACCGATTTCTTCGTCCTCGCAAAGGATCGCACGGCGAGGAAAGATCCGCTCGAAAACCTCAACACGTACACGGGCGGTTGGGACGTGACGAGCAAGAACTATTGGGCGGTGAGTGCCTCTTCCCTCTTTTGTCGATTCGATTCGACTCTTCTTTCTTTCGTCGATCGAATCGAATCGAATCGAATCGGATCGGATCGCATCGCATCGGATCGGATCGGATCGGATCGGATCGAATCGCATCGGATCGAATCGCATCGGAACGAATCGAATCGAATCGAATCGGATCGAATTGAATCGAATCGGATCGAATCGGATCGAATCGGATCGACTCGCTCTTTTAAAACGGTCGAAACGGTCCTCGGATCGGGTCTTTGCCCCAATGGTAGCAGTGTCAATAACAAATCGGAACTCTAGATCGAAAAGATTCAATAACAAATCGGCGTTCTGCGTACAGACAAAATACTAGTATCAAAGATTTTTTTTTTAAACTTGCGGCATCTCGATCCATAGCTCATCGGCAATAGCTTAACCACCACTCTACTCTTCTCTCGTTTTTACTCGATGGTTTCGCAATATTGTTGCTTGTGCATGTTACATATCGAATGTACAAAACGCGTCGTCAAAGAACATGTTGCGGTTGACGCACGATTGCCAAATGGCATCCCCGCATGCATTGACTATTCTCACTATAAAGAAAAAGGTGGAAAAAAACTTCCCAGATAGAGTTTTTGACCATTCCGGTTTCAACGCCAGTCTTTGGATTGCTCTTATGCAAGATCTCTTAGAGTATTACTGTCTTCGATTCGATATCTTTGTCTTTCCGTTTCCGGTCTCTTCGACGTCTCTCTGTCTTTTCGACTCGGAGTTTACAGTTTTCAGGAAAAAAAACTTCCCAGATAGAGTTTTTGACCATTCCGGTTTCAACGCCAGTCTTTGGAATTACTCTTATGCGAGATCTCCCAGAGTAATTACCGTCTTCTGTTCGATATCTTCTGTCTTTTCCGTTTCCGGTCTCGTTGAGCTCTCTCTGTGTTTACGACTCGGAGTTTACAGTTTTCGGGGTTAAGAGGGTTTGAATGAAGAGGAGCGAGGCCATTGATCTCTCGCTTTATTTGGCTTTCTGGGGACAGTCGCTCGTGTACACGGGCCTACCAGCTGCCATTCTGGCGGCAGTTTGGCTTCTGCTGGGGCTCGCCATGTTGCTGCTCGTGTGCTGCTGCTGCTGCTGTTGCTGCGAGAATCTGCGGGGATCTCACGCCGGCGGGATTCTGGTGCCCCTCGCGTTCCTCGTCCTCTTCACCGGAGCCGCAGTGTAAGTAAAAAAAAAAAAAAAAGAGCTGGATTGTTGTTGTTATTTTTTTTTTTTCCGCTTGTCTGTCGACTAATTTTAGTTGAGAATACATTCGTGCATTCGTATTCGAGTATGAAAGGAAATACGTAAAGTAATGGAATCGCACAACAACTGAAATATAGAACCGGAACAACAACAACAGGAAGGGGAGGTTACCGAAAACTAGAAACTACACATCAATGCCTAGTTTCAAAAAATTAGCGCACGGTTCGTTGATTTTAACGCCAAATCGATTAATTGTGGGTTCAATTAACCTCAAATGAACTAGTTGGTCGACATTCGATTACTTGATTAACGCCAAGGTAGCGTAGCGTGTTAATCGAGTAATTCGATTCCAAGATTACTAGCTTTTGTTGATCGAATGTTGTTAGGTTCAATTGGTGAGAAGCGATCAGGAACAAAATCAACACTAGGCGGAATTAAGTGGGTGTTAATCTCTAGTGGAAGATAAGGGTAGGCGCTAAACGTGTAATTTCCGATTTCAGTAGGCATCGAATTGTAAGGTATAATAATTTGGTCAGGCGTGTTTTGGTAATTTTTTGGGCAAAAGATTCAACGAATCTTTACGAAACCAAAATCTACAAGATGAAAACTTTGTAGTTAGATTAGGCAGGTTGGATTTGTACAGTGCACCCCATTAATGCTAGTATGAATCTTTTGATGGTAAAAATAATTACAAAATAAATAACGACGACGATGACGGTGATGACGGCGACAACAACAACAAACAACAAACAACAACAACAACAACAAACAACAACAACAACAACAACAACAACAACAACAACAACAACAACAACAACAACAACAACATCAACAACATCATCATCAACAACAACAACAACAACAACATCAACAACATCAACAACAACAACAACAAACAACATCAACAACAACAACAACAAACAACATCATCAACAACAACAACAACAACAACAACAACAACAACAACAAACAACATCAACAACAACAACAATAACAACCACAACAACAACAACAACAACAACAGGCTGGGCAGTGTCCTCGTGTACATCTACCAGGCGAAGACGAACGAGGAGCTGAATTCGGCGCTGGACTACGTGGTGGAGCGTTCGGACGTGGTGGTCGTGAGCCTGCGCAACACATCGGCCTACCTCAACGACTCGCGCTCGCTCGCCACCATCACGTACGCGGTGCCCGCGTCGCAGCAGGCCAAGCTCGCCGAGCTCAGCTCCCAGCTCAACAATGCATCCAGCACTCTGGAGCAGGAGACCCACGGCAACGCCAAGCGCATCCGCGATGGCCTCGATGTCGTGTAAGTTTCTTTTGCCAGTTTTCTTCTGTCTGTCTGTCTGTCTGTCTGTCGGTGTTTTCTTGCTTTTTTTTCCCCGGAAACAACTGGCTTCTGCAGTCGGTGGAAAAAATAAGAAATTTTACTGCCCTCCTATAGCTATCGTCTTGTAGCCGAGAACACCCATTTTTTTGGGGGTTGTATAGTTCCATTGCAGTTAAGGCAAAACACACACAGTAATAGCCCGAGCTGACGCTAAGTATATGTATGATATACTTATATGTCTTAAACCCTGATAGCCTGAGCTTTTTTGCACTTGGGAAAACCCGGCTGACTTCCGTCTCGGATTCTTTTGTGCGTCGCAGGCGCCTTGTGATGATCGTGACCGCTGGCGTGATGCTGCTTCTCGTGCTTCTCGGATTCTGTATGCCAACACCGAAACTTTGCTCTTGTTCTTGTCTTGTTCTTGTGTGTTTCCCCTTTGCACTTCCAATGGGTTTTGGGCTCAGGGTTCAATATAACAAGCTCAAGGTTTTAAGTGTTCAGGGTTCGGGGATTTTTTTTTTTTTTTACCAATCCTTATACAATCTTATGCTAGATCCTGATCCACATTCTGTTGGTTTGATGTTGCGGAAGAAATCATCTCGTCGCTGAAAGCTGCTTTCCCTTTTTTCTCTTCTTCGCAGTGTTCTCGACGCTTGGGGTGACATGTCTCCTGTACACGTAAGCTTCTGCGCCTCCTGCTAATTGCTAATCTCAGGGGAGAGAATTGACTCGAAAACAACCTCTAATCTAAACTAAAATCTTCCCCCCCCGCCCAAAAAAAATAAACAAATAAATCCATCCCCCATTGTCGTGTGATTCTGCTTCGTGCGAAAACACAGCTTGATCGTGCTGGTTTGGTACCTGATCGCGATCACGTGGGTCCTATGCGGGGTTTACATCGTGCTCAACAAGTAAGTGAGATTCGAGTCAGTCACTCGGGGTTCTGATCGCTGGAGAACGCCGAGGGACTGGCTCGATCCTCGATCCTTAAAACCCTAAAAAAAAACCCTAAACCCTAAAAAAACCCTAAACCCTGATGACAGCTTGGTGGGAGACACGTGCGTCGCGATGGGCGAATGGGCGGCCAACCCCTCGGCCAACACGACGCTGAAGGAGATCTTGCCCTGCGTCGACATCAACACGACGGATGCTGCTCTGGCCCAGACCCGCGCCATCGTCAACGATACGATCAACGGCATCAATTCCGATGTCCAGAAGCTCATCAACAACGACAACAACAACGGATCGGAACTGCTGCCGTTGATCTGCAACCCGCTCGATCCCAGCTTCACGATCGCTGGGTGTGTGAATGCTTCCAATGCAGCCACGGTGAGTGTGTGTGTGTGAGAGAGAGAGAGAGAGAGAGAAGCATCGATCGATCTTAATTCACATCTTTGTTTCCTGCGAATGTGTTGTGATTGATCTTATTAGGGAGAGAATGACTCGAAAAACGGGGCCCGAAATTGCAAATGAACCCCCCTAAGTAATTGATTAACATCAAATCAAATCATTGTGAGCTCAATTAACGTCAAATTACAACAATTGATTAGCACTCGGTTAATTTGATTAACATCAAATCAAATCATTGTGGAATTAAATCAATTGATTAACACTCGATTAATTTGATTAACATCAAATCTAATCATTGTGACCTCAAGTAACATCGAATTGAATCAATTGATTAACACTCGATTAACTTGATTAACATCAAATCAAATCATTGTGACCTCAATTAACATCAAATTAAATCAACACACGATTAATTCGATTAACACCAAATGAACACACTAATCAATCCATTAGATTGTTCAATTACTGACTTTTGTCGGTCGTATATAGCAAGGGGAATTTATAAGGATCATATTAGTGGGAAGCGATTTAGAGGAACTAGAATCAATTAACATTGTACTGACAGGGTTAATCGAGTGTTGGTTCCTAGTCGTAGATGAGTAGGCGTTAGTTTGCGATTCCTGATTCCCTTTTGATCTTACCATCTTGTTTCCTGCGAAATTTCGTGATCCATCTTCGCATCCATCGTCTCGTCGCAGGCGTGGTTACCGTATGTGTGCCCTAGCAACACGACATCCCCGAGCACGGGTTGCAAGCTCGCGGGGAAGCTGAACACGACGATCTACAGCGAGCTCAACAAGACGATATCTGTTCTCACCGGCCTCAGCGACAATATCCCCTTCCTCGCCGACCTCGCGAATTGCAAGTTTGTGCGCGACGCCGTCACCGTGATCCGCCAAGAGCATTGCGACGATCTTCAGTCGTATCTCAAATGGCAGTACATCGGGCTCGCGATCATCTCCGCGGGCTTCATGCTCTCTGTGCTCCTTTGGGTCATCGTCAGCCGGAAGAGGAAGCACCGATTCTCCGACGGCCCTGAAAAGCCTTATGGCGAAGAATAAAACTTTGTTTCTTTCTCATTCAAAAAAAACCATACGATTCCAATTCAGAATGTATAAAACCATTCGATTCCGATTCGGCATAACACCCCATCTGTAGATTAGTGATTATTGATTTGCTGCTTAGCTTGTAAATATTTACCCAACTTTGAGGATTCGAATCTGATCGGTTTCGTCATTGATATCGGTGTAACGCATATACATGCGTGGCCCTTTTGAACAGGATTTGTTGATTACGCTTTAGACATACTAAGATTATACCACATCCTTCTGTGCCAAATGAGATCCCTTTGCGCAAATGACAACAGTCGGGTGTAAGGTGTCCAACCAGAAATTGTGTAGAATTTGAGAATTTGAGAGTGCATAAAAGTGTTCTCTGAGCTTTTAGTAGCTTAAGAAATTTGAATGGCATAATCCAGTACTGAAAAAGAGTAATTGACAGGTCGTCTCTCATTCAACCTTGCGCACCAGAAGTTATTGAGCCCCATACATACATCACGTGGATGAGTCGACAATTGAGTTGGTCCAGGTTCAGATATTCTCTTGCAAAGCTTCACTCTGCATGATGAGGGTAAGCATATTTACTAGAAAGAATTCTGATCTACTTTTCCATGATGTTTCTTCAAGCCAGCAAGCACTGATTGATGAAAATATCATCATTTGCATGAGTTCAAAACATGTATGTATAGATAGCTTCATACCTTCTTGGAAACATAACACCCAGTGTGATTCCAATGGGTACACGGCGTATAGCTGGGCAACGTTCTGTTGATTTCATACCGTCTATCCTATTCGAGCTTCTTCTCCGCGTACAACAGCACTTGCATAAATATTGTGCATAGCAATAAATGCTGCAATGTATTTCTCATCTGACCTTGATATAGATTCTAAAGCCCATTCTCCCAATTCCACATTGGCCGATTTTTGACAGGCTGCCAGGATTGCATTCCATGTAGCCATATTGGGATGCAAAGGCATCTTTTCGAGCACTTTTACTGCTTCGTGGAGTTGGCCCGCCCGACATAAGAGATCAATAATGCAATTGTAGTGCTCAATCGTCAGCATTGTTCTGTAGGCTTCATACATTGTCATCAAAACTTGTTGGCCTTTCTCCAAAAGACCATCATGATTACAGGCATTCAGGATTGCAAGAAATGTTACTTCACTTTGCAGAAATTGCTCATTGTTCGTCATTTTATCGAAGTAATGGAAAATAATGTCAGTTTCCCCTTTACTGGTGAAACCTGAAATCAAGGTGTTCCACATTGCAACACTACGAACGTGCATCTGTTCAAATATAAACAGAGCATCGTCCAAGCTTCCACATTTAGCATACATGTCTATGAGAGCATTTCCAATGATTTCTTCCACTGGATTGGTTCTCTCACCTCCAGAATGAGTTGACTTATGAGCGTTTGAAGAAATAAAGCCCTTCTTTATTGCATCGCAGTACAGTTCTTGACCTTTACTTATTGCACCTATAGTGCTACAAGCTTTCAGGGAGCTTACAAAGATAGCAGCATTTGGGGATACACGTCCACTCAATTGCATTTTTTCTAGTAGACTCAATGTTTCCTCACCAAGGCCATTCTCTACGTGCCCTGCTATGAAAGCACTCCAAGAAACAACACTGTCCTCTGAAAGCTGACCAAAAACATAAGATGCTGCTTCAAGCAAGTAGCATTTTCCATACATATCCACTAGGCTGTTAGCGACAAACGGATCTCCTTCAATACCTTGCTTCAGGATTTCAATGTGCAGCTCTTGACCTCTTGATTGATCAGCCATGCAGGCACAAGCTTGTAAACCATATAAGAATACAGTGACATCTAGATATACGCCCTCCTGTTGCATCGACTTAAGAATATTCAGTGCATCGTTACATTGTCCATATTCGATATAATATGCGATAATGGGTGTCCACGCAATTGCATTCTTCACAGGTAGTTCCATGAATACTCTTAGGGATTCTTCAAGTGCAGAGCATTTTGCATACATTTCAACCAAGCTGTTACCTATCGAATAGTCACATTCACAACCTGTTTTAGTGATTTCGGCGTGTATTTGCTGACCTACAACTAAGCTTCTCACAATACTCGATACTCTGAGGGCACATATAAACGTGGCATCATCTTTACCAACTCCATTTCTGCGCATTTCTTCCAAACAAACAAGTGCTTCGGTTCCAAGCCCCAGGCAACAATAACCTCCTAAGAGTGTATTCCATGTAATTACGCTACGATATTCTAAGCAATCAAATACCATCCGTGCTTCCCACACGGAGCAATTCTTTGCATACATATCCACTACAGCATTCGCTACAACTATTTTGTTATCATATCCACGTTTGACAACATCAATATGTATCCCTTTACCCGTTTCAAGATAACCAAAGCTTGAACACGCTTTCAAAGCTTCAATGCAAGTTACATCATTTATTGGCACTCCTTTGATTTGCATCCGGTGGAAGTAGTTGAGAGCAATCTCTACCAAACCATTCCCAACACAACCTGCTATCAGTGCAGTCCATGTGATCACATCTTGGGTAGGAAGCAACTCGAAAACCTTCTCTGCTTCTAGCAATAAACCAAACTTGGCATACATATACACCAATGCATTATCAACAGCTATATCTATTTCGATTCCCTGCTTAATAACCGAACTATGAATTTGTTTGCCCCTGTTTATAGCATTTACAGCTCCACATGTTTTCAAGCAAGTTGAATATGTGAAGGCATTAGGGCATTCGCCTTGATTCTGCATTCGGCTAAAACATCTTAAAGCATCATCGTGGAAAGAATGGCCAGAGTACCCTTGGATCAGCGCAGTCCATGAGACAGTGCTCACAACGGAAAGGCTCTCAAAGACTCTCGTTGCTTCTAATAACGAACCACATTTAGCATAAGCACTGAGCAAAGTGTTGCAAATGAAGGGGTCTGTCTCAAGCTCTTCGATTACCACTTCCTTATGTATCTCTAGGACTCTTTCCACGTCTTCCAGTCCCGACGCGGTCTTCAGCAGACCAACATATGTAAATTTACTAGGATGCACATAATCCTCCTGCATATGTGAGAAAACTTGCAAAGCCTCATGAAATTCTCCATTGTCATTATAAGCTTGGATTAGGCAAGTCCACGAGAGTTCGCTTCGATTGACGAGTTTCTGGAAGACTTGAACAGCGTCAGAAAAATGACCAGATTCCATGTAAATTTGCACGAGCATGTTTCCAATATCCAGTGCTTCGACACCATTCCCGCAAATAAGCAAATGAACCTTCTTTACGTGCCGCAAAGATCTGGTCTGTTTCCTACACATTTGCAGGATGGATCGGAAGTTTTCGATGAGCTTCTCCATCTCTCCTTTCAGGAGAGTGCACCAAGTCTGTGGTGTGCTACCCCACCCCCCACCAATAAGAATGGCATTTTCCTCGGTCTCTGACAGTGGAAATCTGTATCAAAATTGCACCTTGGCTCGAAGAAATCGACTTTGTTTCCATTCTCGTACCTCGAGTAGAAGCAAGAGACCTTCTCCACTGTGACGCATTCGAGCGCGACCGCGGCCAGGAAAGAGGAAACGTAGGATCTGATCAACCGATTCCTGCACGGAAGTCGACGGATCTTGTGACGCTGCTACCGCTCAGAGCCATGCGTCCTCGTTCTTCCCGGGAGGAAGGAGCTTCTTCTGCGAGTCTGTGGAAGCAATTAGGGTTTAGAATTAGGGTTTAGTCTGTGAAAACAGTTAGGATTTAGAATTAGGGTTCAGTCTCTGAGTGGTTTAGAATTAGGGTTCAGTCTGTGAAAGTAATTAGGGTTTAGAATTAGGGTTCAGCCAGTGAAAGCAATTAGGTTTTAGAAGTAGGGTTCAGTATGTGAAAAGCAATTAGGGTTTAGAATTAGGGTTCAGCCAGTGAAAGCAATTAGGGTTTAGAAGTAGGGTTTAGTATGTGAAAGCAATTAGGGTTTAGAATTAGGGTTCAGTCTGTGAAAGCAATTAGGGTTTAGAAGTAGGGTTTAGTATGTGAAAGCAATTAGGGTTTCGTCTGTGAAAGCAATTAGGGTTTAGTTTGTGAAAGCAATTAGGGTTTAGAATTGGGGTTCAGTCTGTGAAAGCAATTAGGGTTTAGAATTGGGGCTCAGTCTGTGAAAGAAATTAGGGTTTAGAATTAGGGTTTAGTCTGTGAAAGAAATTGGGGTTTAGAATTAGGGTTTAGTCTATGAAAGCAATTAGGGTTTATTTTGTGAAAGCAATCAGGGTTTAGAATTAGGGTTTTCTAAGTATAAACACATCTAGAGCTAAATCTTAGGGTTAGGCTTAATCCTTGTGATTAGTCCACTAATGTTACATACATTTTGAATGATCCGACCGATGTTTCTTCTCTCGGTTGATTTGTAAGATCAAAAGATTTCCTTCCAGGTTCGATCTCTGTTTGTTCGATCCGATCAGCCGATCGATCCCTGTCGATTTCAGCTCTCCCCGCAGATTTGGAATCAGCCCATCGATCCGATCCGATCAATCCGTCACCCGATTGTCGATTCGATTCGCTTCTCTCCGATTGGAACTCCCGATTCTCTCATGCCTCGATGGTTTTTTCCAGCCAGTTCTGGTCGAGTGGTGGGCAAGTAAGGAGTACGTGTTTAGGCGAGCAACCACGGAAAAGCACGAATTGTTTGAACAACAAAAGAAAGAATTTGAGCGACGTAACAAGTTCAGCCTCTGGATATCCATGGCGGTACTCTGAGATGCGAATCGGATCGAGAAATTAGCTCTTCGACACTTCACTCCGCGGTGGAGACCTGCAAAATCAGATGCCTTCCAAGCAGCAGATAAAATCCACTGCCTTGAGTCGGCACCCGATTCTTAAGGCTATCCTCAGAATCGGCGTCAACGAAGCAAATGAAGCTGAACTTGTTTTATTTCGATATTGGAGCACTTCCATGAGAACTTTATGAGACATTGACACCGACTCGCGTAAACTGTTGTCTCGACTCTCATGCAACCGACATCTGCCTTCCCTTTGAGATCTTGGGCAATCTTTCAAGATTCCCCACTATTAATCTGTTGGTGTCAAAAGATACCCTTTATAAGAATGGTATAAGGACCCCAGAGTCTTCTCAGTTGGTCCAATCGTAGTCGTTTTTCATTAGATAGCATACGGTTGGAAATCACAAAATCCTGGATTATACCTTGAAATTTGACTTAACTGATTCGATGAAGTGAGCCTAGCCTTACCAATACAAGAAAGTCTTTAAAATGTCTCGATATATGTAACAAAACTAGTTCCTTTTATATAGGTTAACTTTTTAAGGCTATCTAACCACCAAACGTTTATTCTTATCCACTTATCAAACGCGTTTGTCCCTACCTCTAGGATAATTGGTTTCCCACTTATCTTACTCTTGAAACAATTAAAATTGGCCTTTAGATTAGCACTAAGGTTTTGCGTATAACAACCACACACACAGTTAAGCCAACAAATCTTCTAAATGCATTGCTTGAACTCCTGACTAGTAACAGTAGTAATTTGTAGATTAGTCTTCCCATTGATTCAGAGCAATCCTCTTGCAACAAGCGAGATTGATCACTGGATCGATATTCCTCTAGAATGATTGATTCCTAATCGCCGATTGGAAGCTAGAAAGCCTTCAATGATAAATGATTATTAAAGTCCCCCCATCATAAACAACAACAGGCTGCCAAAAAAAACTATAAATCAACTCGGACCGATTTTTTTTGTTCTTTGTTGTCGCTCATCGTAGGCCATAACATCATCAAAATTCTAGAATTAATTCGGGTTATGTCTCTATCAAAGCATGGGTCGGAGGAAGAAGAAGAAAATGTTAGCAATTATCTTGGGGATTTTTTTGGGAAGGTTTATGTTCATGTGAACCTGAAGGGCAGACAAATGGGATAAGATCAGATGAACCTACTAAAATTTGCTTCTTTATTTGGAGACTTTGTGGAGTTGGGTTTTTTTTCCGATCCGCTTCAAAAACAACGGATGGCAAGAAGCGGGGGAGAACAGACGGATCAACGGCGGATATGATGAATCGCTCGAGCGATCAATAGGAACAACTGCAATTCGGCAACGTACAGTTCAGGGCCGATGACAACATTCAATGTTGGTTGTCCAACGATCGATCGATCGATCCATCAAGCTTTCCTTCTTCTTCTTTTTTTCTGTTTGGTTTCGATTTGGTTGTGCTCGATGTGGGGCTAGCTTTTGGGAATGAACATTGAAGGCGGCCGCGATGATAATGCACAGAGAGCTTGCCGCAAGAGCGTCTCGGAACACACACACACACACACAACGTACCGTAGCAAATGTAAAGAAAATTATGCTGGAGTTACCCGCCGCAGCAGGCCTTGTCGATCGATCGATGAATCGGCGGATTCGCTTCTTTTTCCGTAAAAATTTCCGTGGGCACAGTTATGATCTTTGGAGAGCCAGGGTAGGTGGCCATATGGACAAAAACGTCGCCATTAATACAACAAATGAGAGAGAGAGAGAGAGAGAGAGCGAGCGAAAGAGAAAGAAAGAAATTCCTAATATATTAACGTCTGCTTAGGCCAATATGGATAAATCGTACAACAATGTTTGTTGCATCGACTCATCTATAAGAGTACGGCGACGATTACGCAAATACAATCATCCAACGTTTATGTAAGGTAAAATATCGTGCTCGGTGGGGACCAAGAGGTCATGAGTTCAACCCTCCTGCACTTAACAGAGGCACATCTAGATAGATATGTAGCGAGTAAAACTTGATCACGGAAAAAAAAAAAAAAAGCGAAAGGCGATTGAATCGAGCCCCGTTCGAATCACCTCCTGGTTCCCTCTTGCCTGATCAATGGGTTCTCCGAGTATGAAGAACGTTCTCGGGAGATTGGTCAGCCTGAGGACATTATTGTGCTCATCATCGAACGCACGAGAAGCCATGCTTCATCGAGCACGATCGACAGTAGGGATTTATCGAGGTGCAGAGTGCTTGGTGGGGATGGACCCAGAAAGTCAGAAGAATGCTCTCTCAGGTCAGCCGCGATCAAACCAGAGCAAGGGATGGGCCCTGATGGGAGAGCATCAATAGACATTGACTTTGCAAATCGAAGCTTCCTCCGATTCCGGGGAGAACGTTGGCGATTTTTCCGTTCTCATCCTAATACTGCGCACATGCACACATGACTTGGTTGCAAAGATGGGCATTGGTCAAGGTCGAGAAAATGGTTTTCAGGGTAAACCACGAGATCGGATTGATCGATCGATTTCATGGTGCAAGAGCTGAGATGGTCTGTAGGTAGCTGATTCGATCTCTAGCCGGTAAGTCGAATTCGGGTGTATTTGCATAGATTTTAGTGAAGAATACATTGGTGCATTCGTATTCGAGTACAAGAGTATTATCTGAGGCTCTAAAGTATATGTTTTCATAAAATGATATATAAAGAATAAAACAATTGTGAAAGAACTCAAAGTACACTGAAATTTTGAAGCAGGATTTGAACCGGGGTTCATAGTGGTAAAACTGCGGTTTAATACATCAAGCTTTGTTGTAATTAAAATCGCGAAAATAGTTCACTCATAATATTTACACTCGGTTACGATTCCAATATTCGTGTTTGATATTTTTAACGAATGTGAACATTATAATATATCTATCTATCTATCTATCTATATATATATATGTTAAGGCTAGAGCCTGTTGGATGAGGAGAATAGCAAATTTTTTGTAATATTCCAAGTTTTGTGGCGTCTGATCCGAAGGCAATATAAAAAAAACAATAACGAAAACAAAAGAAACGATGATGCGCACACGCGATGATCTCCCGATCTGCTATTGCTGCTATTGCTACTGTTGGCGCATCGTCATGAAATGTGGTCAACCAGATGCGCGAAAGTGGGTCATGTCCAGTCTGTTTGTTTGTCTGTCTGTTTGTCTGTCCACAACAAACCTCTTGAATTCGGAGGTCAGGGGGCATTTTTTGGCTCCATTCCCGTCAGATCATCGGCCCCAAAAAACATGTAAATGCGGAATGGTATCCTAATCGCTCCGAAGACGGATCTGTAGCCGCCTGGTTGAAAAGAAATGACTCGATAGCCCTCCGAGATTCCGCTTGTTCATGATCGCGATGCCGATGCTCCGATCGATGCTAATCGTGATTAGTGGGCGATTAGATTAAGCTCAGCCACACTAATCACAAGCAATAAATCCAACACCAGCTAATTATGAACTAATAAAGCAAGCAAGCAAGAGGCGATCATAATATATACATACTATATATATATATATATGTCGCATTTATTTATTTATAAATGGAGGAAAATAATATAATTAAAAAGAAAGGTCAAGTTACGCATCATAGACGAGAATATTATCGTCGATTAATAGAAAAAAAGGAGACCAATTTCGTATAATAATAATAATAATAATAATAATAATAATAATAATAATATATATTAGGGAAACAAAAATCGAGAGAATTAAAAAGCTGAAAAAAAAGAAGGCGGATTCATTTGGGGAAAATGGAAGGAAAAAAGAAAGGAATTTATTGGGGGCTTGCTTTTAATTGAGGAATTAAAAGAGCGAAAAAAAAACAAACAAAAGAGAATTGCGGCATTTGTTTATTATTATTTTTGTTTGTTTTGTTTAGAGAGAGAGAAAAGAAGAGAGAAGAAAAGAAAAGGGGGAGCATCGGATGGATGCATGTGCACGACGGGGGGATGGGTGGATGCATGTGCACGATGGCGGGGATGGGTGGGATGCATGTGCACGATGGTGGGGTGGATGGATGCATGTGCATGACCGTGGGGTGGATGCATGTGCACGATGGTGGGGTGGGTGGATGCATCTGCATGATGGGGGGTGGATGCATGCATGTGCATGATGGTGGGGTGGATGCATGCATGTGCATGTGCACGATGCTGGGATGGATGCATGTGCATGTGCATGTGCAGGATGCTGGGTGGATGCATGCATGCGCATGTGCACGATGCTGGTGTGGATGCATGTGCATGTGCACGATGGTGGGATGCATGCATGCATGCGCATGTGCATGTGTACGATGATGGGATGGATGGGTAGGTGGTCTGCTGAGCTGGACCCATTAACTCCAGAGTCAGTAGAGAGAGAGAGTTCTAGAGAGAGAGAGAGTTCTAGAGAGAGAGTGCCTCTCTTTCTCTCTCTCTCTCTCTCTCTCTCTCTCTCTCTCTCTCTTTCTTTCTTTCCTTTTTGTGCTCTGCAGAAGAGACTCTCTCTGTTCTTCTTCCCTTCGTCTTCTTCTTCTTCTTCTTCTTCTTCCGCCCCCTGTTCTGTTGTGATGCCTCGCTGCGCCTCGAGCTTCCGAGCTTCCAATCCTCAGCTCTGAGAGCGTTCCTAAGCTCCTGCTGCTCCTGCTGCTGCTGCTGCTGTTGTTGCTGCTGCTCTTGCTCCAGCGAGATCTGCCTATTCCAGCTGCAAATGCACTCTGCACTTGCCTGTAGAAGCTCGCCATCGCCGCGCTCATCCTTGCTGCAAGCAGCCACGGAAGAAGAAGAAGCACGCGGAGGCGGAGGAGGAAGGGGGAGAAGCGGAAGAAGCGGAAGAAGCGGAAGAAGTGGGAGAAGTGGGGGAAGAAGTGGGAGAGCAATTGGGAGCGCTGTTGTCCGCGTGCTCAGCTTACGGAAGCTTCCCCCCGTCCATCGCCGCCGCTCTCCTTCATGCCTTGCAAGCCCATAGCCCTCTGCTCCTCGCTTCTCCTCCACAAGAGCAGGAAGAAGAAGAGGAGGAGTAAGGAGGACGATGCGGAGCAGCAGAAGGAGGAGGAGGAGGAGGAGCAGCAGCAGGAAACGCAGGGGAAGCAAAGAGGGGACAGCTTCCTCAAGCACGTGGTGGAGCCGAAGAAGAAGAAGAAGAGCCCTGCGCGAATCGCCGTGGGCGATGGAGGAGGAGGAGGAGGAGGAGGAGATGGGATCGAATCGGCGAGGTCGAGCCCCGGCGCAAGAGGAGGAATCTCCAGCTGCGGCGAAGCGAGGAGGATCTCCGGCAGCAGCAAAGATCCGCGCAAGATCCTCGCCCCCGACAAAGATCCGCGGGGAATCCTCCTCCTCCGCAGAGATCCGAAGAAGGATTCGCTCCCCCTCCGCCGCTCGAGCTCCCAGGCGCATCGGGAATTCCTGCGATCCACGGCTCGAGGCAGCGAAGGAGGTAAGATCTCGTCCCCTCTCGCCTTACCTTCCCTCGAGAATGCGTACTCCCACTTCATAGCGGCGTATCCTCGGTACACCGAAACCCGAGCACTGGATGAGCTCCGTGCGAGGGAGTATTACCATCTCGAAGGCGAAGATGGCATCAACGAAGAAGAAGGAGAAGAAGAAGCCGCCGCCGATGGCAGCAACGAAGACGAAGAAGCGGAAGGAGAACAAGGGAAAGAAGCTAAGGGTGAGGATGTTGATGCTGATTATGGTGCTAAAGAAGAGGATGCTGATAAGGAGGATGTCGAAGATGACGGTGACAAGGAAGATGATGATGGTAGTGCCGATGGTAGTGATGATGATGAAGAAGAAGATGAAGATGAAGATGATGGTGATGATGTGCTAGAACCGATTCAAGGACATGGTCAGGGGCTTGTGTGCCTCGACTACTGCGGATTCGGGCTCCTGTCGCATGCCCAAAGAGAAGGATCGATCGAAGAAGAGGAAGGAACCGCGTCCGACTTCGTGCTCTCCGAGGTCTCCGCGAATCTGTGGTCGCATGCGCTCTTCGGCTCCGCCCCCGAGGGAACGATGGAGTGGGGGATCAGAGCTCGCATCATGGACTTCCTCAACATCCCCGAATCGGAGTACTCGCTGGTGTTCACCGCGAGCCGCGGCTCTTCGTTCAAGCTCCTCTCCGACGCTTATCCGTGGAGCGACAGAACGCGGCTCGTGACCATGTATGACTACGAGAGCGAATCGGTGGGGTGGATGGAGCATCGAGCGGCGGAGCGAGGCTCGCGAGTCTTCCGAGCCAAGTTCCGATGGCCTTCGCTCCGCGTTTGCTCCTCGGAGCTCAAGCGAGAGCTGCTCATCGGCTCCTCGCGGAGCAAGAAGATGAAGAGCAGCAACCATAACCCCGGGCAGCAGCATTCTTCTCGCCTCGGCCTCGCGACATGGCTGGAGAAGAAGGTCTCCTCCTCCTCCTCCTCCCACCCCAAGCAAGACCCGAGCAAAGAGAAGAAGAAGGGCTTGTTCGTGTTCCCCGTGCAATCGCGCGTCTCGGGCTCCAAATACTCCTACCAATGGATGTCCCTCGCGCAGCAGAATCAGTGGCATGTGATGCTCGACGCATCGGCGCTGGGCCCCAAAGACATGGACTCGCTCGGCCTCTCCCTCTTCCGCCCCGACTTCATCACCGCGTCCTTCTACAAGCTCTTCGGCGGCGATCCTTCCGGATTCGGATGCCTCCTCATCAAGAACTCGGTGGCGCAGAGCATCCAGGACCCCGCCGGAACGCAAGTCTCCGGAATGGTTCGAATCGTGCCTCTCCCCCCTCATCATCATCATCATCATCATCAAGGGCCCCTCGCTTCCTCGGCTTCGTTCCGCAGCGATGCCGCCGATGCGCCCAAAGCGGCGACGATGATCAGCGCCTTCTCGGGCCCCGTGCCTTCGTTCGAAGACATCGAAGCTCCTCCCCCGTTCCATCACATGCCGCCGCGATGCGCCGAGGACTCGGCGCTCTGCGAGGATACCTACAGCTCCGCCTGCGAAGATCCTGACGTTGCTTCCGTCGACGGTATCGGGCGAAGCCCCATCTTCAGCGAGGACGGCAACGAAAACCCCTTCTTTCGGGCCGCGTCCTCGAGCCCTGCAGGCTTCTCCGAAGATCCCCTCAGCGGCCCTCTTCAAGAACCCAAAGGGCAGCCTGCTTCCTCGAACGGTCAGATCTTCCAGGGAAGGAAGGACTCCCGGATCCGGATCAAGGATCTGTGCGCGGGCCTGTTGCATTTGCACTCGGGGAAGGTCGGAAACAGCGGCGATAGCATCGAAGAAGAAGAAGAAGAAGAAGAAGAAGAAGAAGAAGAAGTGGTAGTAGTGGAGAAAGAGAAGGAAGAGGAAGACGGTACGGGAGAAGATGCGAAGAAATCGAAGGATCTGGGCTTGCTGATGCAACTGATAGGGTCCCATCCAGGTAAGCTTACCCCGTCCGATGTGTCCAAGCTGCAGGCGATCAGGTTCGAGTCTGGTAGCAAAGAGGAGAAGGTTCGAGAAAGGCTGATGCTCGTGCTGAAGAAGCTGAAAGAAGAGCGATGCGGAGCGGGGAACGATGATTGGTCTTGGCACCTGCAAGATCAAGAGGAGGAGGCGACGAGGCTGGGGCGGCGGGATTTGGAAACGATCGAGGAGATCGAGACGGAGATAGACCAGTCGTCGATGATGCTTCATACGCAAGCTCCGCTAACCGGTGAAACCGCCAAATCGGCCAAAGCAGACTCCTCCGATGCTTCTTGCAAAGATAGAGGGGGGATCTTGTCGAGCCAAAAGGGCAGTGCCATCTGCAGGGAAATGGATGGGGGCTTCCGGCTCTTGGGCCGACGAGATAGCGAGCTCTTCTCGCTCGCGAGGATACTGTCGTCAGGCCATGCGGGGAACGAATCTTCGCAGTCGGGATCGCTCTTTGCGGGAGCTCACGAGGATCTGTCTTTCCGAAGAAGCTCGCGAAGGAAGAGCGATCGCGGCGCAGGTCGAGCTCGCGACGACAACGGTGAGGAGGAAGGAGAAGAGGGAGAAGAGGACGACGAAGAATGCACGGTGCAAGAACCCGAGCTGATCTGCCGGAGCCTCGACCATGCCGATATGATGGGCCTCAACAAGACAAGTTTCAGGCTGAGGTTCCTCATCAACTGGCTCATCAGCTCCTTGCTGCGGCTCAAGCACCCGGGCAACGATCTCTCGCTGGTGAGGATCTACGGCCCGCAGGTGAGGTACGACAGGGGCGCATCGGTGGCCTTCAATCTATTCGATCGCAGCGGAAAGATGCTCGATCCCGATCTGGTAAGGATGTTAGCAGATGAGGTGAACATATGCCTTGGGCTCGGGTTCCTCCGCAACATCTATCTCCGGGGTAATCCGATCAAGACCGCCGTAGCAGGATTTCAGGATCTCGATGCAAGCGAGCCCTCGATTGCTGCTGCTTCTACTACTACCACTATTACTACTAGTACTACTACTACTAACAACAACAATAAACCTGAGAATGTGCCCTCCAGTGTTGAAGTCCTAACCGCCGCACTAGGCTTGGTCTCCGACTTCAAAGATGTACATAAGCTATGGGCTTTTGTCGCCAGGTTCCTCGACCCGGATTATGTGACTCGAGAGCTCAGTCATCTTCACCATGCAAGCAGCAGCAGTGAGCTTGTTGTTGCAGGTGGAGGGGATTGATCGAAGGGAGGCAAGACACGGAAACGATGATGATGCGACCAAGGCCGAAGAAGAACAAACACCATGTACTACTGTAAGCTTAGCTAAAATTGTAGACTGGTCACTACTGCTAACTAACTTTCTCTGCCTGTTCTGAAGCTGGAAAGAAAAGGAGAGGAACTTGGCCAGAGTTGTTGTCTGTGGGTGGGTGGTTTTCTTGTCACCAAGCAACAGCTCTGAATGTGCCCAAGTTTGGCTCTAGAAAAACCTCGGTGGGTAAGGGCAAAACTGCGAACAAAACTGTCTTAGCTGAGAACCATGGATTGGAAGAAGAGAAAAGAGAAAAGGAAATCAACCCCTCCCAAAGGTTTTGCTCGACCGACCGAGAGAAAACAGCCACAGAACAGAATGCATTTCTCCTCTTCTCAAGCTGCCATGGCGGCTGTGTTTAACGATTTCTTTGGGTCGCCGAATCAAGAAGACACAAAGGGTGCAATGCATTCTGTTTGTGCTTTTTAATTTCTTCTTCTTCTTCTTCTTCTTCTTCTTGTCTTTTCTTTCATCATCAGCATCATCATCCATCCCGGGTGATTTGGAAAGAAAGAAAAAGATTCACACGTTTGTAATAGAAAATGTTGTTTTTCACTTGGTTTGGTTTGGGCACCATCAATCTCTGTTTCAAAAACATTTCACTCATGTGTTCAAAAACATAGGATGCATTCCATTCATTCATTCATTCCATCTGTTGCTCAGAAAACTAGGATCATTGCTTCTGAATGCCGTGAACAAATCATTGGATATGAACTAACTTCCAACTGATTCCATCCTGATCTTACCTACCCCTCTTTCCCTGGATTTCAAAAAACATATCCTGAACAGGAACCGAATGTGATGGATGATTCAATTCATTCAAATTTGCATACCACTGTATATATATTCAATGAGGTTTTGGCAGCTGAATGCCAAATGCAGAGAAATACATGTTGATCGATGGCGGAGCGCTCTTTTGCCTGGAATGTTTTTTCAGAAGAGGCAAGGAAAAACAAGATGTGGTTGGTGTGCAGAGAAAAACAAAGAATATGGGATGTTCCTTCTTATTGGGTATGTTGCTGGGAAGCAACAGCAACAGCTTCTTTCTTCTTCTTCCGCTTCTTCTCTCAGACTTCGCACCACTCGAAGTGAAGGCCGCCGTCGATGAAATCGTCGACGCGGAAGGGGCCATAGGTGGCCATCTTGGTATGAACCCCATTGAGCTTGGTTTTCCACAGCTCGACGAAGAAGAGCTTGGTGGACTTGAGGCTATGGTGGGGCAAGATGAGCTTGTCCTTGCTGCGCTTGGGGCGGGTCGTGGCCATGCCGAGGGCCTTGCCGGAGGCGTTGGTGATGACGACGGATTTCCAGCCGGAGCTGCACGCGGGCTTCGATCGCAGGTAGATCCGGAGCTCCTCGGCTCGATCCACGGAGCAGTGGTAGTACACCAGGACGTCGCGATCTTTGGCCACGGGGAGCCTCGAGAAGGCTTGCTCCTCGCGGTTGCAGCTCGTCTTCATCGCATCGAACACCCACTCGCGCATGCTCGCGAGGGAGATGAGCTCGCCCTGCTCGGGGGATTTCCTGGCGGGGGCCAAGACGGCGCTGAGCACGTCGCCGTTGCTCGAGAATCCGGGGCCGCCTGCATCTCCCGATGCGATCGCGATCGCGGATTTGGTCCTGATGCGATGCTGCTGCCGCTGCTGCTGCCCGGCTATGGTGGTGATGAGCTTGGAAGTGAGGTAGAGCTTCTTTCTTCCCTGCGATTCTCCCTCGCCTTCTCCCTCGCCTTCGCCTTCGCCTTCGCCTTCTTGATGGGAGGAGGAGGAAGGGATGCTGCGGCGGTGGTAAGGGCGGGTGTGCAATGCGGGGGAGGGCGAGGAGGATGCCAATGTGGTAGCTCCTGCTCCTGTTGTTGGTGATGATGATGCTGATGGAAATGTGGTAGCTGCTGCTGCTTCTGTTGATGATGATGATGATGATGATGATGATGATGTTGATGCTGATGGAAATGTGGTAGCTGCTGCTGCTGCTGCTGCTTCCGTTGATGATGATGATGATGCTGATGGAAATGTGGTAGCTTCTGCTGCTGCTGCTTCCGTTGATGCTGCTGCTGCTGGAAATGTGGTAGCTTCTGCTGCTGCTGCTTCCGTTGATGATGATGATGATGCTGATGGAAATGTGGTAGCTTCTGCTGCTGCTGCTGCTTCCGTTGATGATGATGATGATGCGGATGGAAATGTGGTAGCTTCTGCTGCTGCTGCTTCCGTTGATGCTGCTGCTGCTGGAAATGTGGTAGCTTCTGCTGCTGCTCGCGAGGAAGAGGAAGAGGAGGAAGATCGAGCAGCGCCATAGCCGTAGAGCCGGAGAGTGGAGTTAGGGTTGGGATCAGAGGAGGCGATGGGCCAGAAGAAGCCCTTGGGGGAGCGAGGAGCGGGAGATCGAGCGGAGCTTCTGCTGCTGCTGCTTCGTCTCTGCTGCGGCTGCAGGAAGAAGGGCGGATGGATCTTGAGGACGGCGAGGTCGTGCTGCGGGTGAGCGAAGAGCTGGAAGGCGTGGGCGACCTGCGGGCCGAGATGGATCGTGAGCTCGAAGGGGTCCACGAGCGCCGCCCGCGCGGCGACGCTGCGCGCGGTGAGGACGAAGTTCTTCTTCAGCAGCAGCCCCGATCCCACCAGGTCGCCATCGCCATCGCCATCGCCATCGCCATCGCCATCGCCGTCTCTGCCGTTGAGCGGCGGCGGCGCCCTGATGAGGACGACGTGCGACCGCATCTCCTGCTCCGCGCCCTTGATGTACGCCCCCCCCGGCAGCAGCATCCGCCGCTGCCTCTGCCGCAGCTCCTCCTCGCCATCGCCATCATCGCCATCGCTGCTGCTGTTGCCCTTCTTCTCCGAGCCGCCGCCCACAATCGCCGCCGTCATCGCCCTCCTCCTCGCAGACGATCCCTCCTCCTCTGCCCAAAACACACAGAGAATGATCTCACCATCGTCGTCATCGATCGCCCATCGTCATCCGCGCTCGCAACACAGCGTTCAAGCATTCAGGCATTCAAGCGCTTCTTCGCCCATCTATCTGCCTGCCGAGCGCAGAAGAAGGAGCTCTCCCCCGCATCCAAACGACGTGGGAGCTCCCCCCTCCAGAGCTTCGTCTCGCCTCTGCAGGAAATCCATCCCCCCCCCCCTCCCCGCAGCAATCGAAACGATCGCTCAAGAGGAGCATCGATCGCTCCATAGCTTCCTTCCCCATACCACATTTAGCATATCTCGTTTCATGCACTCGACATATCCCACAGCTTCTTCCGTCTATGAATTTGAAAGCGGAATCGATCGAATCAAATCAAATCAAACCAAACCGATCAATCGATTTGGGGCCACCGCTTGTTGATTTGCTGGTTGGGTCCGTCCGATCGAAAAACATCAAATCTTATTACCGAGACGAGCAGCGTTGTGGTGAGGAGTGGTGATGTTGGTGGTGGCCGCAGCCTCAGCCTCAGCGAGGCGGAGCATGACGATGAAGAGGGAAGCCACGAGGAAGAAGGAGATGTAGCCGGCTATGGCGTGATGACGGTGATGATGACGATGATGATGATGATGATGCTGGTGCGCATTCATCGTCAGCACCATCATCATATGGAGAAGAAGAAGAATGGACGCAGTTTCTGAAGATGGAGATGGAGATGGAGATGGAGATGGAGGGGAGCTTGATCTGGCATTAGGGTTAGGGTAAGCTGCTCGTTTTATACAGCAGAAAACCTAATCTGCAGCAGGAGCTCTGCAGTATAACGGATTTGCATGACTCTCCATTTTCATCAAGAAGTGGTAGCGTCGCATCATCTCCCCCTCCCCCTCTCCTCCATTGGAGCAAACTGCCCACATCTTCCACACACATCCATCATCTGCAAAACAAGAACTCGTGCAGGTTTCTTTTGTGACGCCATAGCTTTCCATACCTCTCATGGCACAAACCGTTCCTCAGGCTTCTGACGCCAAAGCTTTCCATAGCTCTCCCTTTCTCGTCGTTTAGGGCGTCGATTCACCAATCCCCTGCTTCCGGATTTCCCCCTCCTCCTCTTCACCATAATACCCTCAACTCTCTCAGCGGAAGCTCTGTTTCCAGCCCAACAAGAAAGAAAGAAAGAACGAAAGAACGAAAGAAAGGCAGCAGCAGGGAATCCGCTGAGCTCCGCTAGCTCCTCTGCACCCATCTGATGACATGTATGGGCGTCAAATCGCGTCGATCATGAAGAAGGCTGCATCTTGCTTTCCTCCCCAAATCTTCTCGATCTAAATCAGGTAAGGTGGCTTTGGAGCCTGCTGTTTTTCTTCCTGTTTGGATTGCGTTTTGCGTGTTAGGATTGGATTCTAACGGGGATGCTGTATGGAAAAACAGAGGCACTACAGATCAAGTGCAGTTTGGGTCTCTAATTTGGAAACATAATCGTGATGGCTACCGTGTCCCTGCCAAGTCTCAATCATCCGCATTCCGAAATGTCCTCGCTGATTTCTCCGGGTGAATGCTCCAGGCTTGATGTGAGCCTTTCCAGGTGAGGGTTTCAGAACTCTAAGTCCAATGCTATGCTAGCACATCCATTGTGGGAAGAAGTACCATTCTAGTTTAGGAAATTGTCTTCAAATGCCACAAATCTGGGCACTTTTTATCTAACGCCATTAACAATGAATCGTCTGTAAATAAGGAATAATGCTTCTGAGTAGCAGCTAAGCAGCTATAATCAATTCAGATTAAAACAGATTGAAATTTGCTTCCTGAGATTCGTCGACCAGAAAACTTGAATTGTTGCTACGTATTACAAAATCTAAGAGACAAGGAACCCAATATATGCCGGGAGTTAATCTTTACAAGCACTTGTAAGAGCGACAAACAACAATGCCAATACCAAAACAGAAAAGTGCATGAGCAATGCTGTAGAAAGAAGGCAATGGGAGAGTGACAGCGAAGTCAAAGAAAAGCAGCTTGAAAAATCCGAAACATTGGATCTGCTGTAGAAGAAAAGGCTAGCTTGGGAACAGTTGTGGAAACCTTCCATGTAGAATCACCAGAAACAGGATGGCTCAAAAGATTTATGTTTGCATTCAGCCTTTGATTGTGACTTCCATGCATACATGACGTTGTTGTCTTGCATCATTCTTTTGCACACTTTGTTCTAGGGCTGTTTATGCTTTACATACTGGCAACATGAACATAACCGGGTTTTAAATCCATATTCTCTAACTGTGTTCATATATATCATATGTTTGCAGTCGAGTTCATGTCAATCATCCTAGAATGAGATTTCAACCGCGCAGTTCTATGAGTGTCCAGGAGAAACTTGGTCAATCACATGCTAAAATTCCTGCGGATATTGCAGAAATACAACCTATTGACCAACATTTTGTTCATCTTCAACGCCATTGTTGTGATGCAAGTGTCCTAAAGGCAGTAAGGGAATTAGGTTACTTACGTGATCAACCTGCATTTGAGAAGGATTCCTATCTCGGAACCAACTTAATCTACCTGCTTACCTCTACTGGGAGTTTGACTGAGGCAAGTCGGGTTTTTAGAAGGTTACATGAACCAAGTGCCTCTGCATGGGGTGCAATTATTGTAGCTCATGTGAACCTTGGTGAAAACATCAAAGCCTATGAATTATATAAACAAATGCGCAACTTCGATATTCATCTGGATAGCCATGGATTTGTAGCGATCCTAAATTCAAGCATGACTTTTGCTGCAACATTCGAGATTCATACGCATGTCATCGAAGCAGGGCTAGAACTAGACATGTATGTCGGGAGTAGCCTCATTCAGGTTTATATGAAATTCGGGTGTTTCGATGATGCATGCACGGTGTTTAGCAAGTTTGGTAGAACCAATATTGTCATGTGGAATACTTTAATCACAGGTTATGCCCACCATGGTAATGTCAAGGATGCCCATATATTATTCAAGAAGATGAAAGAGGAAAAGCTGAATCCAAACCACATTACTTATGTATCTCTTCTTAAATCATGTGCAAACATCTCGGATATAAAGCAGGGGAAACATATACATGCCGAGATAGTGGGATGCAACTTTGAGATCATCGATTATGTTGGAAACACCCTGGTCTATATGTATGCCAAGTGTGGAGACCTCGCAGAGGCACAAATAATGTTTAATAGATTATTGAAGCAAGACATCGTTGCATGGAATGTTATACTCTCAGCTTATGTTCAGCGTGGAGATTTCAATGAGGCTCTACAAGGTTTTCGGAATATGGGTGTGCACAATGTAGAGCCTGATAGGGTTACTTATACGGCTGTTTTAAGTGCATGTTCAAGCCTCGGTTCCTTAGAATGGGGAAGAAAAATCCACAGTGAGATAATAAACCGAGGGCTTATTTGTGACTTGTTTATTGGAAGCTCGCTCGTTGATATGTATGCAAGATGTGGGAGCATCGATGATGCCACTGTGACATTCTTGACATTGTCTAAAAGGAATGTTGTGACATGGAGTGCATTACTTGCAGGGCATGTTCAGGAGGCAGCTAATGAAGTAGCTTTTTCTCTACTGGAAGCAATGGAAAAAGAAGGCATCAAGCCAAACGAAGTCATCTTGTCATGCATCTTGAGAGCGTGTATTGGACCATCAGCTCTAGAAAAAGGAAGAGAAATCCACACCAAAGTGATTGAATGTGGATTTGAATCTGATTTATTTCTGGGAAATTGTTTAATCGATATGTATATGAATTGCGAAAGCCTTTGTGATGCATCTTCAATATTCGACCGAATGCCTGAGAGAGATTTAGTGTCGTGGACTTCATTAATCACAGGGTATACACAGCATGGCCATTGCTTGGAAGCCTTGCATAGCTTTGAGAAAATGCAGCAAACGGGGATGAGAACAAATGAAATCACGTTTATTCCTGTCCTGAAAGCATGTGCTAACCTTTTAGATTTAGACCGAGGTAAGACAATCCATGCTTACTTGATAGAACGAGGGTTTCATCTTGATGTAAATTGTGGTACAGTTCTGGTTGATATGTATGCTATCTGTGGAATGCTCGAGACTACACTGATTGAATTTAACAAGCTGCCATTGAGGGATGTTCAAGCATGGACAACCTTGATTTCTGGCTATACTCGGCATGAGTGTGGAGTAGAAGCTCTGCAAACTTTTAAGTTAATGAAGCAGCAGAATATCGAACCTAACGAGGTCACCCTCATCTCCGTGTTAAAAGCATGTTCAAGTATATCAGCCCTGGAACATGGAAGGCAAGCCCATTCTCAGCTTATTGAACTTGGGTTTGCTGTTGATGCGGTGACAGGAAATGCACTCATTGATATGTATGCGAAATGTGGAAACCTTGAAGATGCGTATCGTGTGTTGCAAGGATCCGCTAATCGTGACATTGTGGGCTGGAGCTCTTTAATGCAAGGGTATGCATTACAGTGCAACTATCAACAAACTTTTCAATGTTACGAGTATTTGCTGGGAAGTGGATTAAAGCCGGATTATGTGACCTTCATTTGCCTTCTTTCAGCATGCGCTCATCCCGGGCTACTCGATGAAGGATGTTTCTTTTTCAACTCAATGATGGAGCAATATGGCATTACACCGCTGGTAGAGCATTATAACGCTCTTGCCGACGTTCTCGGTCAAGTGGGGAAGCTAGCTGAAGCAGAAGACTTGCTGGACACACTCTCATCACCTTCCAATGTCGTAGGATGGACATCGCTGCTGTGTTCATCGAAAAAGCATGGAAATGTGACTTTGGGGAAACGGTGTTTCGATCTTCTCATCAAACTTGAGCCCGAAGATGCTGCAGGATATACTGCACTCATGTCAAGCGTATACATTCAAGCTGGTTTGTATGAGGATGCCAAAAGGCTAAAAGAAGCAGGTAAGAAAGCAAGGAAATGGAAGAAACCTGCAAAGTCCTGTATTGAAGTAGGTACTCAAGTGCATAGTTTTACTGTGGGGGATAAAGCTCACCCTCAACATGAACAAATATATGCAAGGCTTGCTGGCCTGATGAAGAAAATAGGAAAACTAGGGTACCAACCTTTGCCCTTACATTCAAAGGAAAATCAAGACTTGTTATGTGGCCATTCTGAGAAGCTGGCTGTAGCTTTCGGGCTTCTTTCGACACCCGAAGGCTCAACCATCAGGGTGACGAAGAATCTTCGCATGTGTTCCGATTGCCACACCGCAATCCGGATCGCTTCCAAAGCTGAACTCCGCGAGATTGTAGTTATCGACGCGTTTTGCATACATCGCTTTGACAATGGCGATTGCTGCTGTAAGGAAATGTAGAAACGATGCAACGATGCCTTTGCGTAAACCGCAATGTGAGCTTGTTGGCAGCTGCCATTTTAACAGAAGAGATGTTTCAAAATGATCAGTCAATATGGTGATGGTGGTATTGTGGGACTCGGTATACAAAAGAAAGTTGTGTATTGCTTGCCAAACACACAATTGCTCTTCATTTCTTGAGTAATTTCAAATGGCTTCTGTTTTGTAAAATACTACTATCAGCAGCTGTAAGGAAATGTAAAAACAGTGTAAGGATACCTTTGCATAAACTGGAATTTGAGGTCTTTGGCAGTTGCCATTTTAACAGAGATGTTTCAAACGATTAGCCAATATGGAGAAGTGGTATGGTATGACTCCTATGACAGCCCAACAAAAGAAAGTTGTGTTACTGAACACACAATTGCTCTTCATTTCTCAAGTAATTGCAAACTAATGAATTACTCTTGTACAAAGGTTGCAATGCTTGAAACCATATATATATATATATAAAGGAATCGAACCACTACATGTCCATAGATCTTATCTCCAAAGCGAAGAAAACTTCGAGCAATCTGAAACTTATTCTACTGTAATAGGATTAAGGTGGGAATGGTCAGCTGCTGCATCTGAGATCCATACACAAGCTCCATAAATGCAGTCCCTTCATGCACCGCTCCGGGTGCTTGAAGCTTGCACATTTTTAAGGTAACAAAGATTTCTTGTTGCAGACACCCACAAGTATAACCAAATGACTCGCCGAAAGCTGTCCACTTCTACTCCTAAGCCTATACATCCGTTAATGTTTCACGCTTCTATGGTTAGACAAAGGAAATAGGTCAAACATACATTACAAGCTAGATTTGCCACGGGAAACCAATGGGCAGCATAAGACTGCAAAAAACTACATAAAAGATCAGTAATAAATCCAGCCACGAAGGAAAGAGAGTGAACAGAAATTTGTCAAAAAACGTTTACCACATCATATAAATGTTATAATTATTATAGACGTGTGACACCTCTGATACCTCCATTATAGCATCAAAACTCGAGAACATGCACTACCTACTTTTTTGCCTTCAGCATGTTATATATCCTTTTGATTGAGAAGAGAGCCAAGTTTTCTTTTATCCTTCAGTAAATTTTCGGAAAACTACGAAGTTTCTTCCATCTGGGTTTTCTGGTATATCACTCATGCATATATCAATGGAATCAGTTATGTTCCTGATGCAAGATCGATTGGACAACCTCTGGCAATCGCATTTCTCAGTATCCACCTGATTTCAAGTGAAACAAGTGATATCACACAGCTACTGGAAGACCTTTCTTGGCCATGCTGTCCAGGACGTCATTTAGAGCTTGGCAAATACCTACTATCTGCAGAGGCAGAAATATCGCATTTAAATTCAGACTTTCAGTTACAAACGCACCAAGGGGAACTAGTTAAAGTACCATCATTATTTTCTAAAATCCCAAACTTAAAAATACCACATTTCCTCATCTTGATTATTTTGCAGCACGCCATATAAGTTAAGTTTAGGATTCAGTGGTATTTTAGAAAATTCAGGCAAATGCATACTATTTTGATAACATAATATATCGCGGGCCGAACCTGCTGATCCCACTGTTGCAGCTCCTCAATATCAGAGCCAAAGTGAATCACACCTTCAACCTGCAAAGAAAGCAGATACGTTATAAATATTATAGTTACATGACCAGACTATTTCCCTATCTCAATGCATTGCTAGATCAATAGCAAAAAATGCTGAATGGGGGATTTGTAGCACTCTCCTTCACATAAAATGATGAGTGCCTATCACTTCAAGTAGAAGGAATCATTCCCCATCTCAATTTGTTGATTATTATCACTCGAAAACAATAATAGGAAAAACTATTTCAACCTCCAATACAACATACAGTTTTCCAGCAATAGTTCTTTAAATTAAAGTTTACTCTTACTCACTGTAATGCAGTTACAGCTACACAAATCAGGACATCACCGAATTTCTTGAACGTGTCTAAGGTAGATCCTTTTCAAAGATATACCTGATCAATAGATCCTTTCATTCGATCTTCTGATATCATCCTTGCGGCTATCTTTTCAGCCTGGTGCAGAACAGTGGTAATTCATCTAATTAGCAAACAATTATTTGACTAGCACAACAAGAAATAGACAGCGAAAGTCACATTGATAGAAGATAGAAGACAGATCCCATAATCACAAACTAGCCTAGTTAGATATCCCTACAAAAATATTACACCGCCAGCACAACCCACTAAAGTCTCATACAGGTTATACTTGAAAATTATCAGGAATAATTGTACCTGCATGTTTTTGCACACAACCTTAACTAAATATCATCCATCATCAGAGATCACATGATGTAAATGTATCACTATGCAATTTGATCTATGACTTGCATAATCAATGCTATCAATGTTCATTTTATGAACTAGGGATATATACTCACCTTTGATGCTCCAATGCCAAGCAATGCACCCAGTTCTTCAAAACTGTAACAAGAGGGACAGGGAAACAATCAATACTCGAAGGAAACAGATCCCTACACACTAAATATCATAACCGTATAAGTCACCTTATGTTGGTGTAGAGTTTGCTTGCACTGAGCAGGTTGTGCTCAATCATTGCTCGATCCAGCACAGTTGAATTATCTGGTAACAAAGCTTTCTGGAAAGATAATATGTAATTAGTCAATAAGCAGTAAAGAAACGAGCTAATACTTTAAAATACAATTAGATGTCTCACCTGATGAGGCTTGAGCTCTTCTGCAAATGCATCTACTTCAGGTTTGCGCAAAATGCGTTCTAGGTAAACCTATTATCATATATATGTGAGCACAGCAAACCAATCCAAAACAGCAGTAAGATAAAAGGATGTTCTACCTTTTGCAAAATTGGGTAAATTTTGAGCTTAGAGCATCTCTCATCCTGTGCAATTCACCAATAAAAATTCCTTAATAGAAAACCTAACAAACAAAATCCCAAACTAGACATCATGACCAACAAAAGAGAAAAGGGGTGCAACAGAATTACAGCATCCAATAGCAACCTTGTACAATGTAGCAAGCACTCTAGATCTTTGTGGACCAGCTGCAGCCAGGATAGTACACGTGACTGCTGCTGTAAGAGCTTGTTGCAATTCTTCTTCATCCACTTGTCTGCATACATGAGACAAATTTATTCAGTTTCAACAATCAAAATCCTTGATTACAAATAAGTAATAATGGAAGAAGAAACAAAACAAGGTCAAACACCAGAAACCAATTTGGCCATGCCTTCCTTCGAATTCTCGCTTCTCAATTTGTGACAATTCATAGTATCGCAGAGCAGCCTCCAGAAACTTCCTTTTCAGATCCAACACACGGGCGTAGCATACCTGAGGAAAGATAAGTTGATTGGGAGACATGTAGAATTCAGAAAGTTGTGTATGACAAAGCAAGCTTATGCAAAGACCTTGTACTGAAGATTCAGACCCTCATCTTTGCCGTTATTTACAAGGAAAGATGCTTTCTTAATGAAGGTCTCGGCATTGACAGCATCATCATCCTATCCAAAATAAAATTTAAAAATGTCAAGTAAAACTAAAATAGCTTCAACAATCATGTATGTATCGTGTCCCACACACGATGTTTCCAAAGGGGATGGAGGCAAAAGTGGATTGTGACCAATGATTAAGTAAAATGTGAACTTGCTAAAATATATGGGCTAAATTTGTTTTTAACAAGGCTTTCTTAGACTTCCGGGTCCGTTCACATAGCAAAGACCTTAAACCTTTATATGTAGACATGCCAAGGAAATCATAAAGGCTCCTGCCACCAGATCCAAAATTTTCAGGACATTGATGACCTTTCTAAATACCTTAAGGACATAGAAATTGTTAGACTCCATAAGAATTTGTACTTTTGGTTAATTGGGATGATATAATTACACTAACTCATTTTGGTTAGATGATTAATATCAATCAATAGTTAAGATGAGCAATAATAAGAAAAACCAAGTGGCAAATGACTACCTCAAGATACAAAAGAGCGATCTTCACACATTTTGAAAGTTTGTACGTGTCATCCAAAATCCTGTAAGCTAAGTTTTGGTCAATACTTGTATAAATATAAAATCAATTACTGATATCTATCAATTAAATCAGCATGAAATTTCCATGAGAACTACAAAAGTACTCTGTATTGCAATTTTTTCTGTTCTTTCACACCAACTTTAAATATAAACCTGATTCCTGAATCTAAATCAATGCCACTAAGCATTTGAGCTGCTTTTGACCATTCTTCCTCATTCACATAAAGATCTGCAAGTCCTTCCCGAATCACTGAAACCTGTTAACGCAATTGCATTATGAAAGTCAAATAGTGCCTTAGAATGCCATACTGCTTCTTTGAATAAAGCCGTAATTTGACAAACACTGTCTAAACTGCAGCCCTGGCTTAATGAAAACAGGTTAAACAGTTCGCTGAACTGATCAATGTTCAAGAAAACATTTCAGAGAATAGTCGAACAAACAGAACAGCCTACAGTTTCCTGCCAGCTAGGCGACCTTACTTTACTATGGTCCAACATTTAATTCGACTTGTATAGACCAAATTTCCATAGATTTACTTTTAAATGTCTATTTCTATTGCAGAAACTGTGTCTTTGCTAGACTAAGAAGGAGAAAAAGCATACATCACCATCTCTTTTATTGTTTATAAAGGAATAAGAATTTTTAACCTCCAAATTATTGCGATTTACTAAGTGTATGCATGTTTCAGCTGGGGTTTGTATGGTGATATCTTACCATAGTTCATTAATAAATGTCAATT
>JBBBWG010011111.1:123084-158689 GCA_037176905.1 Azolla pinnata
AGCAAACGTGATCAATTCATGGACCAATCGATAGATAGCATGCAAGGAGTTACATGATCCTACATCGGGTAAGCGTCTCTTGGGGTGCCATCTCAATTCTAAGCCCTAAATTTCACACTGAGGATGCAAAGCTTGCTCCACTCCCCACTCAGAAAGCAGCAGCAGCAGCAGCAGGAAGCAGCAGCAGAAGCTTAGAAGCTCAGAAGCACAAGAAGAAGAAGCTTGAAAATGGCAGAGGTCGAGGAACCCATGTCTGGTAAGCTTTTCTTCTTCTTCCCCCTCCCCTCCCTAACTCTGCCTTTCCTGTTCCTCTTTTATCCTTTTCCTTTGGCCTCATTTGAATGTTGCAACTTTTCTGCTCTCTCTGTCCAGATATCAGTTCAAGGCTGCAGACCCTGAACATCAATCCTCATTGCAATCTCTCAAAGGTAAGGTCTTCCTTGGAGCTTTCAAAACCAAGAAAAAGGGTGGTTAGAGATGTGTATACAATAATTCTGAATTTTGCCGCTGCCCTTGGTTTGTAATCACCGCATATATGTTTAGGTTGTTTTTTTCTTCACTCGTATCAACATCGTCATGGTTAGATATCAACTGTAAATTAAGCTTTGACATGCTTACTTATCTTACACGGCCTGTTTGGGGGATGTTTCGGGTAGTTTAGGTTGTGAGCCTTACCCTTGGTTAAGTCGTAAGCGTGAAGTGGAGTTTTTGAGCTTTTGACAAACATTTCCTTGTTGGTTGGGTTCGTATCTTTTTTCTCTGTGTGTTGGGCTCTTTAACAATTCAATGACCCACATAGCCCAACTTAACCAACACAAAAATGTAACATACGGCTTCATTTTTTCAAATTTCAACCTCTTTAGTGATGAACTGTGGATGCCAGGCTTAATTCGGCCACGAGTTGATGTCCTCATATTTCGGTTTTTTAGCAATGGGTTTAAGTGCATTAACTGAAGCACAGGTAAAGTTTAGACATAAAGGTTAGATATAAACGATAGTCGGGGGCTTCCTTTGCACGATTATTATGTATTCATGCTGGCTTCATATTATTTTTTGATTTCTTCTTCGATATCGTTCTAAGCACTGGTCCCTATAAGTTAAATCTTATTCAAGAATCAATCACAGGTCTATGCTACTGAAGAAGGTATTTTTAGCATGTCTTTTATGCTGGTTTCTTGTACTAATAAACGTGGTTGAACATTACCATCATTTTTGCAGGTTTCTTTACAGGATATCAAACTTGATACTGAAACCTATTCGTCTGTTACATCTGGTCTACAGAATTCTTGCAGCGGATTGGGTTACTCTCTCATGAATGATTATAGTGGTATGCCACTGTGCCCTCTTTTGAATGTGTGTATGATTGTATCCTAAGGTGTTCTGCAGATTTTTGTATGATTGTATGATGAAGTCCCCATCTGTGGATTTTATGTGCAGTATTCATGGTATGTCAAGCTGCCCTTCTGTAGATTTATTGTCTATTGATGCCCTTCTGTGGATAAATATAATAAATACATGGTATGCCAAGCTTCTCTTCTGTGGGTTTATGTAGAATTCATGCTATGTGAATGTATCCTTTCTGGATTTATGTAGTATTGCACGGTATGGCAATGTTGTGTGAGTTTTGAATCGAGCAGTCATTTTAATCTTATCCGAGGGTATGCTAGACTACCCCTGTTTGAATTCATACAAATGGTATGACATGCTGTCAGTTGAGACAAATGTATACTATAGCTGTTGAATCTACAGATTTAGCACTAATTTAGCATTTTTCTGCTGGCAGGTTGTCAGTATGCATCTCAATATGCATCTTCAAGTGCACCTCAATATGATATCTATGCAACCAACAATGCAACCTATCATGGTCATGTGAGTTAACCTGTAAGCAGATTCTTGGTTTAAGTTACACTGGTGAAAATGTAAGGTGTGGGGTATATTTTCTTTTAGCTAAAACATTTGTTCACAACTTTTGGCCGACAGGTGTATGACTATGATTGTTCAAATGTAGAATCCAGTACCGTGAACTCTCGCCAACCTCATGATATTCATACCAACAATGCTATGTATTTTTCCCAGATTTACCATTACCCGCAAAATGAATATCTTCGAAGTTCTTGTGGTAATGGCCAGGCCTTTCTAAATCAAACACAATCATCACTGCCATTGAGTACGAGTGTGGGGAATTCGCTAGCTCGTGGATTTCCCCCTCATAATCAGTCTGTAGATGTAAATTATATTGGTCAAGCTAATCCTTTGACGTCTTTCCGATCCACGGTTAGTTCTCATCAACATAGCATTCCAATTAACCATTCTTTGGGTCACACATCGTCAAGGGGAACTAAGGTTGCTGCTACTAACTTGGGAATGAGTGAATTATCTCGGGACATTCAAAGTTATCCAAGAGCTGCTTATGAAAGCGTTTCAAGGGTTGATTCATCTCTGACAAGTAGGTCTTCTATGAATGCTTCTAAAGTTGCGGAAACGAAGCTGAAAGCGAATCTAGATGCTAGGAGGCAAAGACGTGTGACTAGTTCTTATGCTGGCCAAACAAAAGAAAGAGAGGTTTCTGTACACAAACACATCTTATTTGGGTCCAATCATGGCTTCAATGAAATGAAAAATAATCATACTTTCAGGCAATCACCAACTTTGCCATTTCTCGAATCTAGTTTAACAGATGCAAGATTTTTCATAATCAAATCATACAGTGAGGACAATGTGTATAAAAGTATCAAATTCAATGTATGGGCGAGCACAGTATGTGGTAACAAGAAACTTGATGAAGCGTTTGAAGAGGCACAAGTGCGAGCTAAAGATAAGGCTCAGGGGTGTCCTATATTCCTTTTCTTCTCTGTACGTATATCTACGCCCTTTTTCCTCTAATGCTTCTTTGTTGTATAAATGTTTTCATTATTATGTTTTCCCTTGATAGCTAGAAGCCAGCTTCGAACTTTGATTACTATAGAAGTACCAGACCATGAATATGATAAGGTGGCAAATGGCTTTATGAATAAGAATAACGGTGAAGTTATGATATCTTAAAAGCCTTCAAGCTTGAGACATTGGAGTCACCAGTTGCAAATAAAAAATGCGGAGAGTGGAGATAAGGCTGAACCTCTTAGGATTGTCTGTTTGAGCACTAGACTAAGAAATACTCATGAAAAGTGAATGATGGGCCAGAGTTAAAATTTTTGACTTCAAATGTGTGTTTTCTACCATAACAGCTCCACAGTGATTGTTGTCAGGGTTTATGTGCCTTTATTTTGAAGATTGCTTCTGGGGGAGTCGACTTGAGGTTGTATGCCATATCAGTCTTAGTGAAGATCACTATTTGTCTTTCTCAATGTAATAGAGAGAAGATTCTTAGGAGACCTTCTTACACCGTGTTGTGCGTCTGTTGAGACAAGAACCATCATTTGTGATGATGCACAAAACACCATTCTTGCATGGTCTTGCCCTTGTTTTTTTAATGTTTTTCTAAGAATGTCTTATTTTGGGACAAAATCTGAAGCGATGTGAAGTACCATATCTCTATTCGTTAAACTGCCAAGTGTTCTTTTCAAAGAGAAACCCAGTAAGATTCCTGAGTTTGTGCACGATGCTGTGAAAACAGGTCAATGGAAGCAGACAATTTTGTGGCATTGCTGAGATGGTGGGGTCTGTGGACTACACCAGATCAATGCCTTTCTGGGAGCAACACAAATGGAATGGCTCCTTCCCAGTGAAGTGGCATGTAATCAAAGATCTACCCAACTCTCAGCTTCGGCATATAATATTGGAAAACAATGAGTGCAAGCCGGTTACAAACAGTAGAGATGGTCAAGAGGTATCTATTTATGTGCATAACTCCGAAGTCTGTTTTTCAATAGTATTAGAGCAAGATACACCTAAGTTGTTGGCTATGGAGCAGAATACCCTAAAAAGCTGGCACTAGAAAATATCTAGAATACACAATTTCATCTCTTGTAAGAGAGCGAGTATGTATCTTGTCATTATTTGAAAATTTAGGAGGTATTATTTGTCTAGGCCATAGAGGATGTGCACTTGTTTCTTTTTTTTCATGGATCACTTACAAGGAAAATGGTTTTTTTAGGTACAATTTCAGTTGGGTTTGGAGATGTTGAGTATTTTCCAGAACTATCCAGCAAAGTCTTCTATAATGGATGAATATTGCTCGCAATCAAACTCTTTAGACAAGGGTGCCGCCATGATTGGGCAAGCTGAGATGCCATCACCACGTAGCTTTTCAAAGGTACCGGAGGCAGATGCCCCATGCAAAGATAAACAATTGGAATCCAGGCCCATCATCAATGAGGCCAGTAAATGGAGAAGGATTGGGAAACTTATTGATGTTGTAGAGGATGTGGATGGAAAAGCTTTGGAAGCCACGCCCTAGTAATATCATGACAGTGGTGAGAAATTTTACTTGACAGAGAAATGTTTCTTGAACTTTTTGTAGGTAAAAACTGTACTTAGGAGAGAGTATCTAGATACATTTGATTATTTTTCCTTCAATCTGTGAATTGAAATACTACATAAAAGTGTGAGCTGTCTAGAGCCTAGAAATTCCATGGATGTGGAAATATGGTGCTACTTCCTGGTAGGTTGAAAAAAAATGTACTTAGTAGAGTATCTAGATACATTTGATTATTTTTCCTTCAATTTGTGAATTGGTATACCATCTAAACATGTCATTTCCACTGTGGGATGTGAAATGTGGTGCTGGTTCCCGTTTGTGCAGTTCTGTCTCATGAATGCAATCTCGTTCTTCACTGATTTGAGGGGCTTTAGGACAGATAGCATTGGCATTCCCTTAAATCCATCGATGTCTACATGATCTGCTAAGATACGGCATCTCCTTGATTCCTGGAAAGAAAAGGTAGTTACTGAAACTGAAGTGGTTTGTGTTTAGTCGTACAAGCATTAAAGCACCTTAAAAATAAGTGTAGTTTTTTTCCATATGAAGCTGTCTCTTCTAAGGTGTACCCTTAAAATGGACCTGTTTTTGGAATTTCCTGAGTAAAAATCAGTGGTTCTGGGAATAAGCAGCAGGAAGTGCATCCTTCCGATGCTATACAGCAAATCGAAGTAATTCTGGAAATGTTAATAGCCCAGCATCAGGGTGTCAGACTCAAAAGACAAATGTAGGATTCTACATCGAGTGATTAAATTGGTATATTCTTGAATCAGTAGTTGCAAAAACCCTGCATTGAGATGGTGATTCGAAGGCCTTCCAACTGATTCATAGGAAATGGTTAACTGGTAATCAGGTTTCGGTGAGCATAATTAGGGATGGTGATTTTCAATGACAACTATATGAATTTTCACCATAGTGATTGTTCATCGGGCGCTGCTGGTATCGACGGCACTGGCGATTTACTGCAGTGTTTGGTTTCATCCATCGGTTTTCTTCTTCTTCTACTACTAATTTACTAAATCACAGCTGTGAAGGGCGGCGTGGGAGACGATTCAGCAATCATTCATTCATTGCAGACATGAATGAATGTATGCAGGACGAAGCAGCCATCGAACGAAAGATACCGAGGTAATGCCATGTGGTCCTATATGTATATGGTTTGTACTCTTTGATTTTACCCCAATACAACTCGCAAATACATCTCTGTTGGGCTGGACTTTGGAACGGTTTTCGCGGCGAGGTCTTTGGAAGACTTGATGGGCGGCAAAAATCGGAGCTTCGTAGACATTGCAAACAAGTTTCGAGCTCGAGTCCTTTTCTCATCAGATCTCGGAGATGAATCCAAGGTTGTTAATCTAGGGAGAAAGTACATACATGGCAGACGAACTGGTGATGGGCGAATGCATGCGCCGAGGAGGACGAAGGAAGGAAGGAGGAGGATTAGGAGTCAATGGAGTCATGGGAACTCGGGGTCTCTCTCTTCACACACACACACACACACAGCCACAGCCTTTCATCGATCCCATCGATGATGATATATCGATAAAAAAAGATTCGAACGGATCGATATCATAAACGCCCATCGATGGAGGCGTAATGCTGGTTCGAGGAACGAGAGTTTTGTGAGGAAGGATGGAGCATGGGAACGCGGATCGATCGATCGATCGATCGACGATGGTGAAGGGGCAGATTGGGACCAAAGGCTAACTAACTTAACTAACTTAACTGACTTAATAACTAACTTAACTGACTTAACTAACTGATTTAACTAACTTAACCAACTTAACTAACTTAACTAACTTAACTTAACTAACTTAACTAACTCTTATCTATCTTTTGGAATCAAAGGAGATGGATCGAGTGATGGAGATGGGCAGCTGAGAAAGAGCGGGGCTCCGTTTCTTTAGGCGGCCGAATCGAAGCCATGGATGGCTCGTGGCCGGCCTAAGCTTCGAGGAGCGGGAGCGGAAGAGAGAGAGAGAGAGAGAGAGAGAGAGAGAGAGAGAGAGAGAGAGAGAGAGAGAGGGAGGGAGATTTTGGCCTTAGTGGCATTTTTGCATGGATTTTGGCGAGCTACCGAGATGAAGAGCTCGTGATTGATGAAAGATTCCCTCGCCAACTGTGGCGGTGCTTGGCCGATTCTGAATGTGGGCTTTTTTCTTGGGCCCGATGAGCGACAATGGTGGAATGGGCTTAGGATTAGGGTTAGGGTTAGGGTTAGGGATTTGGTGTGTTTTAAACACCAATCTGAGAAAGACGGCAGAGGAGATCTGAAGTCTGTGGCGGAGCTCAATTCTGAAGGTGGATAGAAGAAGAAGAGTCAAGCAGAACATGGGGAACGAGCATCGGAACATGCGACGACGGCGATGCATCGAAGGTTGAGCCTGCTAAAAAGAAGAAGAACGATGCATCGTCCGAGGAACTGGAGGTGCCAGAAACAGCGAAAGCCGCCGGTTTCCGATGCAGGTGTGAAACCGATCCGATTAATTCGAAACAGCAAGAGATGCGTTTCGGAGCCGAGCGAGAGCGAATCGCGGCAAGGGGAAGTCGTTAGGAAATCGTCGCCAAAAAAAAAAAAGAGGCCATGAGCATGAGTTTCAGCGAGAATCGGTAGAGAAAGAAGAATATGTAGCCAAGCCAACAAGCCAGGAGGAGGAGGCACTGACTGCTTTGGCCAAAACACAAAGAAAAGAAGAAGAAGGGGAGAGCGAGGACAAAGATTGCGCGTAACTCGCAGGCACACGCACCGCTCCCGAATCCTGAGACACAGGCGAAAGGGGCCAGATGCGCGAATACAGTGACTACAGAGGCCTATACTTTGATCGATCAGATCGGATCGGAACGAATCAAGGGGCCTATTTCGATCGATCGTGTCACACACGATGTTTCTTGCAGAGTGCATGCAAGCCAGAGATCGAACGCAGTTCTGACGAGACGCGGGGTTAAGCCAACTACTGTAGTAGTAGTAGTACCATCCATGCAACTGCAGACTGTGGAATTGGGGGGAGAGGGAGAGAGAGAGAGAGTCTCCCTCGTGGCCCCAGACCCAGACCTCGATCCAACCCCAGTGATCGACGACGACAGAAAAAGAAGAAGGAAAAACAAAAAAGAACGAAGAAGCTCGGATTCAGGTCCATAGTTTACAGTTTTTCTCTTCCTCAAAAGCATCCAGGAGGAGGTATGACACAGAGGAAAAAACACAAAAAAAAATTTCCTCCCTAGGTGCAAGGGACACTCCCCCAGGACCCGATTCAAATTTCAAAGTCGGTTTTTGGAGGGCTCTTGCTTTTAACGGCTTCTTCTTCTTCTTCTTCTTCTTCTGTTGTTGTTGTTTGTTGTTGTTGTTGTTGTTGTTGTTGTTTGTTGTTGTTTGTTGTTGTTGTTGTTGTTGTTGTTTGTTGTTGTTTGTTGTTGTTGTTGTCGCTGCATCTGCTTCGCCACCTTTGTTCTTTCTGGTGTTTCTGATCGGCAACAAGACCGATTCGTTGCCGATATATAGTTACCTAAAACCAGAAGAAGAAGAAGAAGAAGGAAGGAGAAGTAGAGTTAGAAGAATGAAGAAGAAGAATATGTATTCGCATATGTAGGTGTGTATTTGCGTATATATGTAGGTGTGTATGCGTGTGTACTTGTGTATGTCTGTGTGTATGTGTGTATGTATTTGTGTGCGTACGTACGTTCGTACGTATGTGTGTTTGTACGTATCATGCACGCATGCATGCATGTGTGTGTATGTCAGTGTGTATTGGTGTATGTATGTAGGTATGTATGTATTTGCATACGTATGTATGTATTGGTGTATGTATGTAGGTATGTATGTATTTGCATACGTATGTATGTATTGGTGTATGTATGTATTTGCATATGTGTGTATGTAGGCATGTATGTATTTGTATATGTACGTGTGCGTTTGCGTATGTATGCGTGTGTGCTTGTGTATGTCTGTTTGTATTTGCATATGTGCGTATGTATTTGTATACGTACGTACGTACGTACGTGTGTGTTTGTACGTATCATGTACGCATGCATGTACGTACATACACCTTCTCCTTCCTTTTGGCTTCCTCTGTTTCTCGGAGCCCCGCCATAGCCAGAGCTTTCTTCCCCTGTCTTTTCGTCTGAGTTCTGTGTGTGTGTGTGTGTGTGTGTGTTCTGTGTACATCTTTCTGTCTGTCTGTCTTTCTTTCTTTCTTTCTTTCCCGCACATGCCTCAGCAGTTAAACCCCCTCTCTCTGCAGAGAAAACAGAAAAGAAAAAACACACACAGAGAGTGCGCTTCGGAGGAGCGGAGATGGAGGGAAACGATGGAGAGAAGGCAAGAAAAACGGAATGAATGAAGGGGGAAGGAATGACTGAGTGAATGCTCTTCTTCTTCTTCTTCTTCTTCGTCGTCTTCATTCACCATCTTCTTCTTCTTCTTCTTCTTCTGTGATTTCTCTGACAGACCGACAGCAAAAGCTCATGAGTAAAAACGGGAAAGGAGAGAGGAGAAAAACAAAGGTAAAAAGGAAGAAACCACAGCAGCAGAGCTCTCTCTCTCTCTCTCTCTCTCTCTCAGTGCAAGCAAGAAGCTGAAGAAAAGGGCAAAGGAGTTGGAGGAGGAGGAGGAGGAGAAGGAGAGAACGTTAAGGAGAGATCCCTTTCACCATCGCCCTCCCCAGCCATAGCCTATAGCATAAAAGGCGTACAAGGCATCAGCCTAGGAACAGACAGAGTACATACAGACCCTGAAGAAGAAGAAGAAGAAGAAAGGCAGCAGCAGCAGCAGCAGCAGAAGAAGAAGAAGCAGAAGAAGAAGACGCAGAAGGAGATGCAGAAGAAACAAAAGCAGGGAGGGAAAGGAAGCTGAAGAAAGAAACGTATGTGTAGGAAAGCTGAAGAAGAATCGAAGCGGAGACAAAAAAAAGGCAGAGCTTTTGAATCCGAAAGAAGCAATGCAAGCTCGGGTTTGAAAGCTGAAGGAAGAAACAGTAGGAGACAAGACAGTGTAAACAGTGGGATTCAGCTCCAAGAAGCAGAAGCCATAGCAGGAGGAAGAGCAGGAGGGAGGAGTGTATTCAAGCATAAGCTCTTGGAGGAGCAGGAGGAGGAGGAGGAGGAGAAGAAGAAGAGGAAGAGGAAGAAGAGGAAGCAGAATCAGCAGTGTAGCAGAATCCATAGCCATGGGAACTTGCATGAGCAAAGACAAGAAAGGTGCAGAAGCTCCGGTCGCTTCCTCTGCCCTCATCTCTTCACCATCGCCCTGTGCTTCCTCCCTAACCCAGAAGACGCCTCAAGAAACGGAGCAAGCTTCCATGGCCGCAGCTGCCGATGCCAATGCGCTTGCTTGCTCCCACCCGGAGAGGCTGCCTATCCCCATAGCCAGGCCGTGCTCTTCTCCTTCGCCATATCTGTCGGTGGCATCCTCATCCTCGCGCTCTTCTTCATCTTCCTCATCTTCTTCTTCCGGAGAAAGCAAGGAGATCAACGCCACAGACAAGCATGTGGTGGAGATAAGGCTGCCGATCGCATCGCCCAGCATGTTCAAGCCGTCCCCCGGCTCGGCGAGCATCGCGGCGAGAGCTGTGGCTTCCATATCCATAGCAAGGGGGGAAGAGGAGGGGGGTAGCAGAGGCAATGGCGGGGAGGGGAAGATGGGAGAAGATAGGGAGAAAGGCAGGATTGGAGAAGAAGAGAGGAGCGGCAAGAAGGGCAGGGATAAGGAAGGATGGAAAGATGGTTACAGGAGGGACATGGCTAGGGTTAGGGATGAATGCAGAGAAGATGGTGGTGATGATGATGATGATGATGATGATGATGATGATGATGATGATGACAGTTGTAGCAGTGGAGATGAAAGCAGCGATGGAGAGGAGGATCATGATGAAAGTAGCTATGGAGATGGAGATGGAGATGGGAGAGAGATCCCTGTGCGGATGAATCCTTATGCTTCCATGGCTCCTCCTCCTCCTCCTCCGCCGCTGCCTTCCTTCTTCATCAGCAGGGCTTCGTTCTCGCGCGATCTCGCTGCGTTCTCGCGCGATCTTGCTGCCCTTTCTTCCCCGCTCAGACGCTCCCCCAGCGTCAATGGCGCCCATGAGCTCACCATGTCCTCCTCCCTAAGGCCTGCTTCTTCGCACACCCCCCTGCGCCTCTACAACACCTCCAAGGCTCATCACAGGCTCGAGGAGGAAGAAGAACACTCCACTCGATCCCGATCCTTGCCCAAGAGATTCTTCTACAACACCACCACCAACAACAGTAGCAGCAGCAGCAAGAACAACAACAACAACAACAACAACAACAACAACAACATCAGCAAACAGCTGTGTGGAAGCTCTCACAAGCATCATCCCTCGCACAAGCGATCGTCTAGCCGAGATCATGCCGAGAAATCGATCCCCACCAGGAAGAAGATGATGGGCTCTTCTCCGGCTGCTGAGCATCCTACCAGCTTCTCGCCGAGGCTATCGGTGCGAAGAGAAGAAGCTTCCGGTGAGTATCGGGTTCACGCCCGGCAAGCTGCAGCTAGGAATGGACGCCACCACCGACACCATCTCCACCACCACCACCACCACCACCACCATCAACAACATAATGCTACCGATGATGATGTTGATGCTGAGGATGATGATGGTAATGACGGCGATCTTCTTCATCATCGCCTTCGTCATCATCATCATCCTGCTCCTCCTCTCCTTCTTCATGCCCGGCAAACCATGGCTAGGAGTGGACTGCATCAGTACCAACAAGACCATAATGATGATGATGATGGTGGTGTTGATGACGACGACGACGACGACGATGACGGTGAAAATTATCATGCCCTTAAGGCTTATTCTAACTCCAATGCCGACCCCAATACATCGCTCAGGAGGTCTCCCTTCCGTTGCTCTTCTACTGCGAAAGCTGCAGATGCTGAGGAATCCAACATTTACAAAGAGAACTGGAACGTTACTCAGGTTCTTGTCTTTCTGCTTTCCGCTTGTGCTTGAAAACTTTTACTCATGTTGTTTGTTCATCGGGTTAAGTCGAGTCTTCTACTTTCCCGTCTTTCTTCCATTCCTCAATTTCCTTGCACCCTGGGGTTCCTTTTAACAACGAATTGCTATCACTACCTGTGAAGACAGTGTCATAGGTAGTCTATCTAGCAATGTTTTCATACCAAAGGTTGAAGCACACTCATTTTTCCTGTATGGATTCGTAGGCTTATCATGTCTTGGTCTTCCTCTCTACTTTAGGTCTCACTTCTTGGTCTTACTGAAATAATAGACTCAAAATGTGGTTGCCTCAAACGATTGTGCCAAATTTGTTTTGTTTACCATACTGATTTGTATGATTATAGGGTGTTCCCTCCATGATGCTTGTTGTAATGATGTCTCATTTACTTTAGCAATATGGATGATTAGGCTGTCTCTCCCTTCCAAAATAAAACAATAAGAAGATGTGAAAATGGATTGGTGCAGATGATGAAATCAAGTGGCTTTCCCAAGCACAATCAAGTTAAGGGACGAGCAGTTCTGAGAGAGAGGTCGGTCAATTGCACTTCAAGCTTGGTGGAGGGAGGCTTGAAAGCTCAATTAAAGCTTCACAACCAGAAGCTTACTACTAAAGCCAAGCTGAGTGAAGGTTCGGAAAACAAAGATATTGTGGTCATTGAGAATGAGGCTTATGAAGATTGTGCACCTAATCATCAGAAAAGGATGCAAACCGAGGACCCTTCTCTTTACTATACAACCAAGCCAAAGGAAATATGCAAGGAGACCCCGTTTTACAAGGAAGGATCTAAAGACAGATATAATGAGAATGCTAAAGAGAGGTTCAAGGAAAGGTATAAGGAAGGCTTGAAAGAAAGGCCCAAAGAAAGCTCTGCTGATGCTCTTGCAATGTATCATGGATCCATCCATGATCGAATACGCTCCATCATCGAGGCATTATCAGAAATGAACATGGAAAGCACGCTATTATCAGAAATGGAGGAGTCGGATGCAGAGATGGAGAGTGATATTGACCTCTTTAATTTGCATGGTCTTTCCTCCCCCAAGCAGGACATGAAAGCTCAACAAGCTCGGAACATCTTGCTAAAAGAAGCTGCCATGGACGCGTTTGCTAGGCCGAGCTTCTATTCCAATATTTGTTCACAAGAGGAGCTTGGGTCAGAGTTTGAGTCTGGGAGAAAACCGACAGGCTTGGCTGCATTGATGGCCATGAAGCTTACTGACACTGAGGCCGACACATTGAAGATCCGGAAGGTCCTGGACCTCCTTTCTGTCGCTGAATCTGAGATGGATAAAGATCAGAAGATGCTGTTCTATAGTCAATTGAAGATAGCTCTGGATTCAGTGAAATTGGCCCCTATCATGGAGCAAAGCAAAGTTAAAGAAAGAGATGAAAGCATAGAGAATTTGAATGGGAAGTGTATCACATCGAGGGCCAATTCATGGCCAAGAAGTGTGAAAGATCCACTTCTTCCAGTTTCAATCTTGCCAACATCAAAGACTGAGGTTACAGATATGTGCGGTTTGAGCTTGGATTGTACAGTGAATGCTTGGCATCTAGTCAAATCAGACAAGGAAATGCCGCAAAACGATTCTAGTACGCATGGAATGGAGGTTGTTGGTTCGACTGAGAACGAAGAGGAAAGATGCAAAGCCGACAATGACTACAAGCAAGGAACAGTTCATGAAAGCGAGAGCAGTGCTATTTACTGTCGAAATGCTGCAGATTGTGCTGTTACAAGTGTTACTAGCAATGATCAACATTTGTCACTGGGTAAGTGATAATGCTTTTGGGTTTATGCGAAGCAAGGTTTGTCATCGGGTGTTTCAGATGTAAGGGTTCAAGTTTTAACAGCTTTGAGAATTTTGTTGTGATGGTTAATTGCAGTTTATCAAGGGTTTTAGTGATGAGGGAGAAGGGTTTGGGTTTATTGGTGGGGTGTCAAGATTTGTGTAACTAGGGATTTGGATTTTTGCCTTCAAAAAAAGCTGTGGTTCATGCATTTGCTTGGTGATACTAATGTAGCGGTGTAGTAGGCACTTAGTTTTCATAGTAATTTTCACTTTTGAAGTTTTTCATTTCCAGATATTCTCAGATTCAGTAATGAAGATCATAAGAGCACGAATCGTGCGCTGAAGGATGGTGCTCCATCAACCTCATTGCCGCTGTCTCACGGGGCCGATAGCTCGAACATGACTACAAAGGTGGATGTTATTTTTTTTCTTGTTTTTACATCATTAGATAGGGTTTGAAAGGGAGTGCGAGACAGGCAGATGTCTTCTATTTCCGATGCTGGGGCTCAACAAGAGATGTTCCGAATGCCTGCAGAAAGCGGCTTCGCAGGCGGCTTGTAGCCATCAACAAGAAGAGACGGGGAGCGGCGAGAAGCGTTGTTTGGGGGAGATATTAGGGTCGGAAGAACGAGACGAAGAAGACGAAGAGAAGCCGATGATCCCCGATGATCTAAGGATGAGTGTGTTGTCAGTGAAGTGTGACGATGGAGCATCCGAGGCCTCGTCGTTTGAGTTCTGAGCTCGATCCAATGTGTCCACGCCTCGATCCGCTCCATCCACGCCCATGATCTCAACGGCGACCACGCCCCGCCGTGCCGGCCTTGCAGATCATCGCCTCTCATGCGATGAGATCGCCGAGCTATGGGAGGCATTCGAGTGAAAAACAAAGCATTCGGGTAAAATCGTAAACCCTTACTTAACCCTCCACGGATTTTTTTCCCTTTGGATTGTATGAATGGATAAAAAACAAAAGAACTCTGTAACCATACCAATATCGTTTTCCCTCCGTGTTTGTGTGTGATGTATACTGTTTTCTTAGGGCGTGCGAGCTGTTCAGCTCATCAGACTTTACCAGCTTCATCTTTCCCCATATTTCCGAGCTTCCATCTCTACGATTCCAAAACCAAAATCCTAAAAATCCCAACCCCAGAACGACCCGAATCCCCAACTCGTAAACTTAAGGTCTTGCTTGCTTTTGCCTATTGGCTTTGTACACATGTGGGTGTACCCAAGATGTGCCCTCTCAATAAGTTGTTCCCCTCGCCTTCCTACAACACATTGCTCCCATTTAGATGGCGTTTGCCTTCAGCTTCCGAGGCTTTATAGCAAGGCAAAAGCTCTTTTTTGTTTGTTTTTACATTTGTAGCTTACCTTGAGCTACTTTCCATTGTCTAATAGAAGCAAAGTTGTGAGATGTTTCATCCTGTGTAACTTTTTACTCGAATGATCATCAGTTCCACTTGTTTCTTGGATTTTTTTTCTATGGGGAAAATCCCAGACACTGAGTAATGACAGGGGAGACACAAAAATGCGCCCATACATGAAAGTGTTCCAGTTATGAGAGTCAGTCAATATGCACTCGAAAATGTGTTACATGCTTGAATGTGTTGGAGCACTATGAGTGCGGTAAAAATCAATGGTATGATTCTTGAAGCAACAATGGATTGTAAATCTCGAGTTACCACTCAATCAGTCACATACATGGGTTAAAAGCAATGGCGTATTTTGATGATTATTGAACTCAAGGCAAGCAGCATTGCTTGCTTTATTACATTTATTGTTCCTGTGCTCCATTTAATCTATAGGAAAATGTGGTTATGGTAATAAAGTTGAGATTTGTGAGTTGCAGATTCTTGTATCAACAGTACGGTTTCAAGCCGATTCAAGTGCATCTTTTGCGATATGTACATGTTCGTTTTGGTGTGAACTAAATCTAAAAACCTGTAGCACATTTCGACAGGCAGCTTTCTTTTCCAAAAGCTCTTAGTCCAGTTTACAGCGATCAAGAAGTAATTACACTGATAATCTTCTAGCTGATTAAGCGATAACACTGTCACAAATTACACGTTCAAACTATATGGGCAAGAATTGTGATATGGCATCTCTAGCAAATGTTGGTATGTATGTAAATGACAGCTAAATAAGCACTCATGGTAATTAGGAGTTGAATTTGAAGCTAAAAACCCTTAACCCCCTAATTACCATGGGTATGTTTATAACTTAGTTGGTCATTGGCCATTTTTTAGTCAGCTAAAAAAAACCATTATTGCTTCACCGTGAATGACAATACAAGAAGGGCTCTCATCATTTATGTTAAATTCAAAGCAATTTGATCTGCTTTCAAGTGTCAGGTTCGGACTCTTTCTTCTTATGTTTAATGCCATTAATGACTCCGCAGGGTTAACTGTGAATCACAAGGTACATATGATTTTAGCCCACAAAGTGCAATAACAAAAGGTTATTCCAATGAATGTTGAGATCGAGATTAACATTGTCATTAAGCTTAACTCACGGTGCTTACAAAGCATAAATGAATATCCAAATGTTCACCCATAAACACCTTTAAAAAGACAAACCGTTTACTTTGATGATAAGTTTGTGCGCCAACTTGTTGCATCATTCAATTCCTTTTATTCACTTCGAAGCACATGCCAATCATCATCACCATCATAATAAATGCTTAAAAGACTTCAGGCTTCAGCTCTCTTTGAGCCACATCCATATACTCAGAAAAAAGAAAAACATGCCAAAGGTCCATGTGCACATGTTTGACTCTGAAGCCTGATTATGATGAGAAACAAGCCTTTACGATTTTGTACGTATCGATAGGAAACACAATCAATACATGAGGCTCACTGCACGAAATGTTTCTCGAGCTTTAAAGATCTTCCAAGTATCTGTAGGGAGCACATGAAGCCCACTGCACCCAAAATGGCTTGTTTTATTTTGGTTACCATACTGTACACGATCTACAAAGGACATGAAAATGAGCTTCTCTTTATCATTCTTGTCACGTGGCAAGTTCACTTCAAAATTAGACTTGATGAGCGGGAATATCATCGCTTCATATCCTAAACTCAGAATATATACTCTTTGAACGTCATTAAATCGATTGTGTAGAAAAGCATTCCCTAAAACATCTCTAAACGTTACACAAAAATGCAGCTCATTATCCAAAATTCCATTGTTACCAATCCTCTAGAGAGCACAATCATGGTCAACCTAGTGGCTACAGCAAGATCGTGTGATCCTCCACAGCAGCAAATCATATCAAGCAATACCTTTTAACACAGGTGAAATATTTTCAATCACCAAATATGTATCAAAGCCATAAGGCATCCTATGGACAAGTATTCCAACAAATTCTACGGTTAAAGACACAATTTCCTTTTAGGAAAAATGAAAAGCAAGATCAAAACTTCACAACAGGAAGACACTGTTTAACGTAAATTTTACAATGACGAGAAAGAGAGGGAGAAAAAGAGAGGACCAAAAGTCCTTTCACACCTTGATCTTCTAGTGGTTTGGTACAGCGAATATGATTATATAGTGATAACCTGTATAAGAGATGCCTGAGCTCTCATTGCTTCACCATATCAACTAGGAGTTACTAATGGCGAATAAGCTGGTACCCACATGTTTTGTTCCACATGCCTCAAGATATCAACCTGTATACAACAAAGCTTCGAGATTCACATGTGCACACAAACACACAACAAACATCAAATATACTCTTATTTTGTAGTCTGTTATACTATTGGCAGTAAAAACCTTAGTGTGATGGCAAACGCCCAGAAACATCACAAAATTTAAAAATACCGTGATTTTCTCTTTTATCTATCTACCCCAGTGTGTTTGACCAGCTTACGCATATCAAAACAAAAAATGAGCAAGAACCATGTTATCTTACCTCCGACATCTCAGCCATATCTCGAGAATCTTTATCTCGATATCCTTCGGCTTGACCCTCACGAATTGCTTCTCTAACCACTGCTGCAGCCACAGCTTTGGTAATCTCCCGAATGCTAAAAAAGTTTAAAGATAAAGATTTCACATGCACGGAGATACTGGCAAAAAATGGCAAAAATACTGGGTAAAAGAATATTACCTAGATATGCATGGAAATATTTTTCCCTGAAGCACCTCATCCTCTCTCATATAACTTGCTAAGCTGTATATGAACATTTATCAAGCATTAGAAAGAGCACACCATATCTACCTGGTTTATAGACATTATGCTCCATCGTATTCTATGATCTTCATATGATACTATGTCAAATAGCATTTTTTTATGCGGTAATAATATAAACACATCATACATTCTCTCACGATGCTCTAAGTTTCTCAAAAGGATCCTCATTTTCTGTTCTTTTGGGAAATGTTCTCATTCAATGGCCATGATACTTAAGCCAGTTATGATCAAATCATTGTTTTTTTCTGCCTTCCTTTAGGGGTTGGACTTGGAAGATCGTGGTAAATTCCAGAAGCTACGGGCACTTCAGGCACTAAATATGGAAGCACATGGCATTCTCGTATTTTCCCCAACTATTGTATAAGAATGTGTATTCTGTAGGCTTATGTAAAGTATACCACTCTGCTGCAGCTTGGAGCATACCATCTGATACAATCTGTGCTCCAGAGACGAGTGTGCCCAAGCCAATTCTGTACAAAAACAAAGAAGAGAAGAGATATCAAATTAAGTGTAGTGAAATTAGTGCTTGAATCTACAAATTCAGATAAGAAAAAAATACAAACCCTGGAAATAGATACATATTATTCCCTTGATTTGAATGACCTGTCTTACTATTCCCTGTAAAAAAATAGAATTCATGGCATTTTCTGGTGAGCATAGATAAAATCAAGTAAGAATCATCAGTGAGAAAATACAAGTACAATTAGTATTTTACCGAGGTCAACATCTTTGAAGGGACTTCCACTGGCAAAAATTATATGAGGTCCAACGATGTGAAATGCTTCCTCAGCAGTACATTCAGCTGTCCAAAGCAGAAACATGGTTCCAATATGCTATGAGAAAGAACTATGTCATTTTCTACATAGCGTTTAATATTATGTTAATTAGACTTTGAATCAGAGACCATTTTCTGTGGGGTTGGACATTGCAAAGATTGCTGGTCTCGAGGATGTCGAGTGATGCATACCTTCCAGAACCTGGAAGTAGAACAAGATTTTACTCAAAATCCTGGGTGCTGTCTGCATAGTGAGTATATGACCTTCACAAGAACAAGCATAGTAAAGTATTGCGAGTACAGTCACAGGCATACCTCTTTAGTAAAAATACCTCCAACACCAGACAAGCCCAATAGAACATCAGGCTTCACAGCTTTAACCTGAAATTTCACGAACTGATCATTGTTATGCCCATTTAAATTCATGAACAAAAAATCCTTTCACAGTAATTAGAAAAGGCACTAGAAAATCACTCCAAGAAAAGAAACACCGAAAGAAAGTAAGCAATTTTCAACATGATAGGATTATGATATTTAAGATCTCAAAATACCACTTCAGCCAATGAAGCACCTTCTTTCAAGCCAGAATGGCTTGCTTCTTGACCATCCCTAGCAAAAGGCTCTGCCATCAAGTCGATTTCCATTCTTTGCTTGGTAACAAGACCCTACCAAAGCAAAGACAATAGAAGCTTAACACGGCTTACATAGATGGATAATGAAAATCCATCATAGTTGGGAATAGAGAACATTGAACTTGCCATTCTATCAACTAGCCAGAACTGTTTGCTTGCTGCACTAAGTGCACTATCTGTACCGCCAAGCATTCTTGCCATTGTTTTCCTTGCAGCAGTTATGACCCCTATTCCAGCACTATACCACAAAAGGCAAAATCACATTTTTTGTCAGCTTTGCATTTTGTACAGGAAGGGGGAGATGGTGCAAAAAACAAGGGTTGGAAAGAGAACCTCATTGTTGGAAGGATTTTTGCAAGTACACATTGCAATTGGAAGTGCATATTGTAAGTTGTGTAGGAAATGTGTTTACAGATAGGTCAAAGTTTAAAATGTGGGGATCAAAGTGATTGTATTTGTGGGGAAAGGAAAAATACATAAATAAATATGGATAGATCGAATACACCATACTATGTTACGAGATCTAGCCTAGAGATAGTACCTCCCAGCACCAACCACAACAATTTTTTGCTTGGGGAACTCGGACATTGGCAATCCTTGGGCTCTAACTGCTCCAAGCATCCCTGCTACTGCAACACCAGCTGTCCCCTGGAAAATCAAAATTCAGAAATATCTATTCATAAAGAAGCTGTACAACAAACTTAGAATATGATATGGTAATATAGATTCTGAAAATACACGAAAGATGAAGCTATCATGCTTCACAAAAGAACAAGAAAACCTGTTTACCAACGTTGCTGTATCTTACCAGTGAGGCAGAGTAAGGTGAGTTCTTATCCAGACTTATAATATGCCAGAAAATTGTAAATACAATGAAAACCAGTAGTTCCAAACTTAATATCAAATTCAAAACCTGAATATCATCATTGAACATACGAAAGGTATCTCGGTAGCGTGCTAGAAGCTTGAATGCCCACTTACTTTGAAAATCTTCAAACTGCAAGGCTTTCAATTAAGTCAGGCATAGCTGGGTTGCATGATAGTTGCAAGGTCTACACCAAGATAAGACAGAGCATACTTGGACAATGACACGAGGCCAACGTGTATATACAGCTTCCATGAATTCATCAATGACACTCAAGTACTCATCTCCCTCTAATCTTGGCTGCTGAAGACCCAGATCTACAATCACATACAAACTCTCAGAGCGTGAATAAATAAGCTAGAAATCCACAAAGAGATACGGGCTGCATTTGTTGCTGTAGATAAATAGGCCAAAGCATATTAGAAAGATTTTTTACTCACACAAAGGATTTTCAAGAAGTTTCTTATTATTTGTCCCCACATCAAGCATAACTGGCAGGACCTGCACATTATGTTCCAGACCTGGGTTATTGGTACTTATGCATTGGTACTGAGCTATGGTATAATTAAATGAATTCTCACCCGTTGAGGGTTGATGCCAGCTGCAGCAACATAGAGATCGAGTTTTCCTATAGAGATCCCTATTCCTTGCACACCAAGATCCCCTAACCCCAAAATTCTGCTCCCATCAGTTACCACAATCATATCTACCTGCGATCATCAATCGCTAATAGAATTTGTATCAATTGTATAATTCAAGATTGGGGTTCAGATGAGACTTGAGTTCATATGAATTCAGTAAAAAACTTTATCAATGAACGTTGTTCTGCGTATAACTAGAATAAAAGCAACAAGCTTCATAAAACTGAAAGGGTTTGAAGATAAGTAATCACAAATGATGCATACCAATCAGATTTAGTGAATATATCCCTCTGAATATATCCCTCTGAATATATCCATCATAGGATGATTGAATACTGGTAGTTTTGACCTTATGATGAAAGAAATATTAATGTCTCTAAAAGACTAAAATGCATATACTTCAATACAAACAAGTAATCCATGCTCAAGGAAATACATTGATGCAAATAGTTTTTGCATACAGGTAGTTTTAACCTTATGATGAAAGAAATATTGGTGTCTCTAAAAGACTAAATTGCCTTAATGCTTTTGTCAGACACAAGTAATCCATGCTCAAATGAATACACATGCAAATGTTTTTTGCATAAATCATAACGTACTGACTATAGAAGATATTCTGTGAGATTCAAAATGATGATACTAATGAGCTCAATTATATGCATATGCTATGGTTTACCGTGCTCGCTGGCCAGTTGTAAACCATCTGCATCATTTCTCCTCTATCTGCTGCACTGAAATACATACCACGTGGTCTTCTAAACAACCCACTGTAATTCTGACAGACGATCCCCACTGTAGGAGTATATACAATCGGGGCAAATTGTTTTATATTGTCAATAAGAATCTGGCAATTTGGCAGGCAAAACTTATTGTGATTAAACTAGGAAACAGATGATTCAAAAAAGACCCCTTCCTAAAGAAGGTAGAACTTTTGATTCTTTTATTAAAATGATCACACGTTTCTTCATGAAATTATAACCCAACAATACATACCTTGAAATATAAGGTTTCATTTCGATCATGCAACCGATTTAATATTCTCCATTTGGCTATGGGATCTGAGGATCCGTCCCTGGTGCTCTTCTCCAACCTTTTAAAATCCATCACTGTGATAAAAGTGAAACCTCATAATCATCAAATTGAAATTATTCATCTTAAACTCTTACAACTTTAGTTGTAACAGTAAAAAATTGCCACCTTGCATATGACCCAACAAACAAAAGTGATTCGGGAAACTGACTATGCTATGTTCATATTAACCATGATACACAAGAATGAGAACTTGAAGAGAAAGTCTATTATCAGAAGGCTTAAGATAGACCTAGACCTATAATTAGACAAAGAGAAACAAGACCTCAGAAGATCCTGTAACAAATTAGCAGAAAATGATCTCAGAAAAATCCACAAGCTGATAGTAAACTTTTATGAAACATGCTAATATCCTGCCTGAAAATGGATGGATACACAAGCACCATAAGAATGAAGCATCCAAAGATAAATCAAACCAGGATAATGTGGACGGAGACATTCCAGCATGTGTACAAAAGAAAGATCGTGCCAAGAAGAAGGTGATGCATAAACTGCCCAGCAAGGCTAAAAAAACAGCTTGTGCCCAACACCAAAGAAATAGTGGAGTTAATGCAGCATGTATCATCACTGTCATCAAGAAAGAAAAGAACCTCAAAAAGAAACCAATATATGCATATCAATGCAGAACCTGGTTCAATGAATGTGAAACCTGCACACAGATGGCCTTTCCAACTTCTCCTCTTGAAGGAAAAGGTATGCAGGGAAAGCTGAAAGAGCTTATGCAACTAAAGTTGCACATTAAACAGTTAATTCAACTCACTGAATCGGTCAATTTGTTGCTGAAATGTCATTACTCGAGGTGGTAAGAGGCCACGCAAATCAAGCCTCTCCCTCTCAGTTAATGGAAATGCTGTACCCTGCATTAAAAAAATAAAAGCAAATAAGTAATGTGATTCTGGAAATAATACAATGCAGTGGATGTACATTTCTCGAGATGCTCAAAATTTTATGTGATCTGACTTCTTGCTTTACAAAATTTCTATTGAGGTAAATGTGATACTATCAAAGAAATTTCGTTGAGCACCACATATATATTTATATGAATTCTGAATACAAGCAACGAGCTACAAATATTCATTCTGTGTGCAATGGAAGAAAAAAGGGCCCCAAAATGATGAGTAAATACTTGCTTCACTTTGTCAACCTCCATGTGAGATAAAGCACAGAAAAGATGACTTCAATAGAATGGCCGATAAGTTATCACAGATATCACAAGAATGTAGTCACAAGAATGTAGTCACCTCCTGCCTAGGATTCTAATGTTGACCACAATGCAGTTAGCTTACAAAGTTTGTATCATTAAGAAAGCCTAGCATGTGATGTACCAAACAGCCATGCAAAACTTCCTAATCCACGAACAAGAAACCACTATAGAGAATAAAATGAGCGATTTCTACCAGTAAGGTGGATTTTTGTGGACATGTGCATCATATCGTCAACTAGGTCATATTCTGAACAAGCTGGAGGGAAACCTTAAGCAATGAATAAAGGATCTCATGTGAATAAACCTTAAGGATCTCATGTGATGGTTAAAGGACGGGATGCATACACTGCAAGGATAAAATGCATTCGTTTTCTAAAAGGGGATGGGTGCATTGCATGGACGGCATTCATCGCAAAAACATATGTACGCACAGTATCATTCATCATTGCATGGATACCATGCACACATGGTAGCACTCGCCAGATGGATATCATGCACAAATGATAGCATTCATCATAATATGGATACCATGCACAAATGATAGCATCCATCATATGGATACCATGCACACATGGCAGCATTCGTATGGACACCAAGCACAAATCGCAGAATTCATCGTAAGCATGCCATGCACACGCGGAAAAGTTCATCTTGAGCACGCCACACGCACATCGCAACATTTACTTGTAAGCATGCCATGCACTCACGGTAGGTATTCCACACAAACACTGCATAAAAATGGCATGCATGCATGGACAGGATCGGACACACATGCAGTGATGAAAAACGGTAGGATAGCCCAATACATGGCGATGGAAGAGGTGCCGGAAACGAGAGAACCTTGTTAAACCATGGGTCGTGGAGGATGTCTGTGCTTCGTTTGGTGACGATGGTGGGTCTGGAAGCTTCGTGGAAGAGGGAGCGGCGGGAGAGGACGGGGGCCCTGAAGGGCCTGCAGCAGAGGAGCTTGCGCAGTGGCGCCATCGCCATGGCGGTTGGGGAAACAATTCCATTTTATACGATTTTGATTGCGCAGCTGAATACCAAATGATCCACTTGCATGAGCGTTTCGATCGATCGAATTGTTTAATCTGGCTACATCCGATCTCGCTGCATTTCGATCGAATTGTTCATGAATCGTTTAATCTAGCTGTGTTTCGATCGAATCATTTGCAACTCGTTTAGTTTGGTTGTGTTCCGATCGAATCGTTTAGTTTGGTTGCGTTCCGATCGAATCGTTTAATTTGGCTACGTTCCGATCGAATCGTTTAATCTGGCTGCGTTTTGGTCGAATCGTTTGATTTGGCTGCGTTTCGATCGGATCCTTTTATCTACCTGTGTTTCGATTGAATCATTTAATCTAGTTGTCTTTCGATCGAATCGTTTAATCTGGCCGCATTTCGATCGAATCTGGCCGCATTTCGATCGGATCGTTTGATCTGGCCGCATTTCGATCGGATCGTTTACTTTGGCTGCGTTTCGATCGAATCGTTTAATCTAGCTGCGTTTCGATCGAATCGTTTAGTTTGGTTGCGTTTCGATGGAACCGTTTAATTTGGCTATGTTTCGATGGAATCGTTTAATTTGGTTACGTTTCGATTGAATCGTTTAATCTGGTTGCGTTTCGATCGAATCATTTAATCTGGTTGCGTTTCGATCGAATCGTTTAATCTGGTTGTGTTTCCGATCGAATCGTTTAATCTGGTTGTGTTTCGATCGAACCGTCTAATCTGGCTACGTGTCGATCAAACCGTTTAATATGGCTGCGTTTCGACCGAATTCTTTAATTCGGCTGTGTTTCGATCGAGTAGTTTGATTTCGTTGCGTTTCGATCGAATCGTTTGATTTGGCTACGTTCCGATCGAATTCTTTAATTCGGCTGCCTTTCGATCGAATCGTTTAATTTAATTGTGTTTTGACCGAATCCTTTACTAGAAGTCTGACCGATTATGTGATGATTAGACTCGTGATTTTTATCTGGCCTGCCTTTTGGATTGATTTGGTACTGTTCGATGAGCCGATCTCCTGGGAGCACCCTTGTTTAATATGCTTGATCTGCAACCCAGCTAGCTGCATGAGTAGGCAGGTGAACACATTGGCGGTGATGGAAGTTATAAATTGCATGTCAATAGTTTTTTGAGTTTTTGGCTTCGACACGATCATATTGACAGCAGTGTCCTTCACAATCACGCGTGCTTGGGGATCTCAAAGTGATGATCGAATCCAAGCGTCTTCGGATCGGTGATACTCTCTGCAGCATTGCGATCGCAAGCATATCGAGCAATGTGTGATTATCACGGCAGCCTGATTAGCTCGAGCCATCGCCCGGGGGTAAAGAACATCCATTGAGTTAGCTTCAACCGACTCGACGATATATATCGTCAAATCGTGCCCTTACGTATAAGGGATCTTCGACATCTGCGATGCAATCACCAAAATCCATGTTTAGACAGACAAGATCGCAAGCTTTGCGCGGTCACTAGAAGCGCCCACGACATGGGTGTAGATATCCATCACCTGTCGAGGGAAGGTCTTCGGAGAAGGGATCAATCAAAGATCAAAGCCTGGCATTTGTTCAGCTTTGAAGCCCTTCCTTTTCTTTTCCGGTGGCATGCCTCAACCTCATGGCTTCGACGATTTCGGCATCTTCTCGCATGCCAGCTGCCAGATAGATGCTAGCCATGAGAACATACGCGGCACAATAGCCGCGATCGAGCTCGACGGCTTGCTCGAAAGCGAGCTTCGCGAGCTTCACATTGCCCCGCGTGCGGCAAGCGCTGAGCAACGCGACCCAAACGGAGGGATCGCCGGGCGAAGGCATGGTCCGGAGAACCGACACCGCCTTGTCGAAGCGCCCCGCGTACCCGAGAACCGCCACCATGCAAGTGTAGTGCTCGATCTTGGGTGCGATCCCATACTTGCTCCGCATGTTGTCGTAATGCGCTTGCGCTTCGTCGAGCCTCCCGGAACGGCTGCACGCATTCAGCACGCTGACAAAGGTGACATCGTCGGGCGAAAGCCCCTCCTCCTGCATTTGGGCAAAGCAGTGCAGGGCCATTTCAAGCTGCCCCTTCTGCGCGTAACCTGCGATCAGCGTCGACCACGCAACCGCGTCCCGCGCGTGAAGCGCCCGCAGGACTTGCTGCGCCCTCGCGAGGTCACCACATTGGGCATACATATCCACGAGCGCTGTGCCGAGCACGAGGTTGTTCGCCAGCAAGTCCCTGCTGAGGATCTCATCATGAATCTGTTTGCCCTTGTCGACGGCGCCGACGCGGCCGCAAGCCTTCAAGATGCATGCGAAGGTGACTCCGTCGGGAGTTATCCCTTGTGCTTGCATCCGGTGGAAGCAGCCGAGGGCTTCCCGACTTTGCTCGTGCTGCACGCATCCCGCCAGCAACGCGTTCCAAGCCGCCGCATCTTCGACGCGGAGCTCTTCGAGCAGCCGGCGAGCCCTTGCGAGCAAGCCGCACTTCGCGTACATGCCCACCAGCGCATTGCCCAGCACGCCGCTCCTCTCCAGCAAGCCTCGGCGAACGATCTCCTTGTGGATTCGCATTCCTTTCGCGACAGCGCCGGCATTCGCGGCGGCCTTTAGGACGCAAACGAACGTCACGTCATCGGCAAGAAGGCCCTCGCTTTGCATCTGCGCGTAGCAATCCAGGGCTTCGCGCCCTTTACGCGCTCGGGCGTACCCAGCTATGAGCGCCGACCACGAGACGGCGTCGCGGGCCGGGAGCCCCTCGAGCGCTCGCTTCGCCGCCGAAAGCGCGCCGCGTTTGGCGTACGCGTCCACCAGCGCGTTCCCGAGCGCGGCGCTCTTCTCCAGGTCGCAGCGCGCCACGATCTCGCCGTGCGCCTGCTTGCCCCGCTCGCCGCCCTTCACGCTCGCACAAGCCTTGAGGACAGACACGAAGGTCACCGCGTTCGCGGAGTGCCCCTCTTGTTTCATGCGATCGAAGCATTCGAGCGCTTCGTCGCCGCGCCCTCCCTGCGCATAGCCATCGATCAGCGCCGACCACGACACCACATTCCTCGCGGGGAGCTCCTCGAGCGCATGCCGAGCCGCTTCGAGCGCCCCGCATTTGGCATACATATCCACCAGCGCGTTCCCGAGCGCGGCGCTGCGCCGCAGCAAGCCCCTCTCCACGATCTCCCCGTGAATCCACTTCCCCTCCTCGACAGATCGCGTGCTTGCGCAGGCTTTCAACGCGCATGCGAATGTGATGCCGTCCGGGGAGAGGCCCTCCTCCTTGAGCATCCTCCTGAAGCGCTGCAGCGCCTCGTGCCCTCGCTCCTGCTGCGCATACCCTGCGATCAGCGTGTTCCAGGTGACCACATTCCGAAGCGCCAGTGCCTCCAGCACTTCCTCGGCTTTCGCGAGCTCGCCGCACCTGGCATACATGTCGATCAAAGCATTGCCAAGCAAAACATCCCTCGCCAGGAAGCCTCTCACCGCGATCGCGTCGTGGATTTGGCGACCCTTCCTGAGATCCCCCATGCTTCCGCAGGCTTTGAGAGCACACGTGAAGGTGATGGCGTTCGGCGAGACGCCCTCTCTTTGCATTCTTTCAAAGCAGTTCAACGCTTCGCTGCTCCGGCCATGGCGGGCGTACCCGGATATCAGCGCATTCCACGGCGCGACATCACGCGCTGCGAGGTCCTCGAGGACTTGCTGAGCCTTTCTCAGAGCTCCGCATTGTGCATACATGCTGATCAACGTGGTCGCGATGTGAGCGTTCTTATCAAGCAACCCTTTCCTGACAACATCTCCGTGCAGCTTGGTTCCTCGATGCAGATCCTTGCTTCTCGCACAAAGCTTGAGCGATTCCACAAACCCAAATTGTCCTCTCAGCATTTCCACTCCTGACTTGCTTCCGATTTGCATTTACCAGCTCTAGGCATCCGCCTGTGTATCTCCGATTTCACTCCTTTCTCGACAAGCCTGCTGGGGGCCAGCCCATCCAGAAACCCTAAAATGAAGCTGGATATCAAAAAGACAAAACAGGGGAGGATCTCGGTCTCCCGTTTCCCTGTACCTGGGCCTCTTTGCTTCTCATCAAAGATTTCTCACATCTTTCCGTTCCCCCTTGCTGCAGAGCTATGTACGAAATGCAGAATTGCAAAGCAAAAGAAGACGACTCGTTCGTTCTACAACAAGACGGACTTTCACCTTAAAACCCCCAATTTTCACAAAGACCATTTCCCATTTCCTGATGAGGAAGCAGATGGATTTGACAGAGGAGGTAGAAAATTTGGCAGCGTTTTCCACAAATTGGGCGATTTCCTTGAAATTTCACCAAAAAAACCCTTTCCACCACAAGATTCAAATGGGCGATTTCCTTGAAAATTCACAAAAAAGACCCTTTCCACCACAAGATTCTAACGAATGAGAAATTTGGCACAAATGGGCGATTTCCTTGAAAATTCACAAAAAAAAATCCTTTCCACCACAAGATTCTAACGAATGAGAAATTTGGCACAAATGGGCGATTTCCTAGAAAATTCACAAAAAAAAATCCTTTCCACCACAAGATTCTAAAGAATGAGAAATTTGGCAGGGCTTTCCACAAATGGGTGATCTCCTTGAAATTTCACAAAAAAATCCTTTCCACCACAAGAATGAGAAATTAGGCAGGGCTTTCCACAAATGGGTGATTTCCCCGAAGTTTCAAAAAATCACAAATATTAGAGACAAGACCTACAAAGACATGCCTGGTGGAGGTTTTGGGTTTCGGGTTGCTGAGGAATTTGGCAGGGGTTTTCCACAAATGGGTTATGTCCTTGAAATTTCAAAAAGCACAAGATTCTATCTTCCAAGTATTAGACAAGACCGACAAAGACATGCAGCATGGTGGAGGGTTTTGGGTTTTGGGTTGCTGAGCAAGTGTAACAGTTAAGGGCAGTGTGTTCTTTTTCCGTTAAGAGAGCGCCGATATATGAGGTGTTAAAGAAGACAGTGCTGACAATGCCAGTGGTTTCTTGGGACCTTTGCTTCAATTTGTCTTTTGTTAAGATGGCGACAACTCGAGCTCGAACGATAGCAAATGCCGAAGAATTACAAGGGCGGCCTCGAGGTAGGAGGTACAATAGCAGGAACAGAAAAACTGGGTTTCTGGAACAGAGCAAAGCGTAGAATAAAGTGCGGTGGCTTCGGCGAGAAGCAAGAATGGGGAAGAGTGAAGCGGTAAGCAAAGGATAATGCAAAGCGCGACGCGAGGAATCAGGCGTATAAATGGACAGAGTGGCCGATGGCATCGGCAGCGCTCGAACCAGCAACCGCCGCCGTCGCCATCTCGCGGAAGCTCAAGCACCCGATTGCGTTGCATTCTTCTCTTCTCTCCACCATGTCCTTGGCCTCCAACTACGGCAATGTCAACGTGGACTGGTTCGAGGACGACAATGCTCACGTGTTCAAGCTCGACTTGCCAGGTCTCTCTCTCTCTCTCTCTCGATCCGTCTCTCTGCTCTTGGTCCTCAAGGCTCGATCTTAGGGGGGGAATGATCTGAATGTTTTCGACCGAGTCACGCAGGCGATCGGATAGCATAGTCTTTTGTTTTCGCGTCTGTATAAAACGATTCATACGAGCCGAGCGACTACAAAAGCTAACTTCGCAGCAACTCATATTGAGACGTCGCTCAGCATCTCTCCTTTAATGTGTGACATTCTTGTTGTTTGTCCAAACATGCAGCCTATATATATATATATATATATGGACTAGCGACAAAGTTTTATTTTGTTAGCTTGACTCCCAGTATCCAACTTCAAAATGTGACAGAGTTGCTAGAAGCCGAAACATTCTTGGCCGCGGAGTTTGTAACAGCTCACCTGTTTCTGGCCCTTTTGATCTGCGCAGTTGCAATCGAGATATGCAATAGGCACAGCTTGCAATTCGTTAACGCCCTTTTTTGTTTGTGTTTTGTTTCGGCTGGAAACGCACACGATTTTCGCGCGTTTCTGTTCCCATGGGGTCAGAGCAGCCGCCAGGAATAAGCAGAAGCAGACGTTAATATATCTTTCTTTCTTTCGTTCGTTCGTTCGCTTCATTGATTCGTTCAATCTTTCATTCAATCATTCATTCTTGCTGGTTTGTTCTTTCTCGTCTGTCTGTCTGTTTGTCTGTCTCTCTGTCTGTCTGTCTGTGTATCTGGGGGGATTCTGGAAGAGGCAGGTCTGAAGGCGACCGATGTGAGGGTGCAAGTCGTGGCGGGCGACACGCTGCAGATCGCGGGCGTTCGCAAGGGCGACGAGAACGCGTACGGCAAGTGGCACGTCAAGGAGCGCCCCACGGGCTCCTTCTTCCGCCGCTTCTCGCTCCCGAGCTTCGTGAGGCCCGACGACATCACCGCGTACGACGAGAACGGCGTCCTCGTCGTCACCGTCCCGAAGAAGAAGCCGCTCCTCAAAACCATCCCCATCTCGATGCTCTGAAGAATAGCAAGCTTCAGGGTTCGATTCCCCTGTTGTTGTTGTTGTCGTCGTCGTCGTCGTCGTCGTTGTTGTTGTTGTTGTTGTGGTGGTGGTGGTTGTTCTTCTTTGTTCTTTGTTCTCTCCTTCTTGTTGTTGCCCCGCTGAAAAGAACAGAGAAGTTTCGGCTCGGTTACTTGCCCGTTACTGCGTTTGCCCGTGAAAACCTCGAGAGGATATGTTTTTTCTTGGTATAATAATGAACTTGTCCTGATCTAGACGCTACTTTGCCATACTGCACTGGCGCCCCGCCTCTACGCTGCCGTTTTTTTTTCCTTCCTTTTCATCCCTCTCGATGAAACGGCCAAGCCGGCTAAAAACAGTACAAAAACAGCTGTATGAAATCGAATTCTCCAAGATTGGCATTGAAAGGGAATGGTTTTCGGCTATAATCAGCCCTAAGCTACATATAGTGTGAGTCCAATCACAGAATTTTCTAAGATTGGCATTGAAAGGGAATGGTTTTCGGCTGTAATTAGCCCTCAACTACATAAAGTGTGAGTGCAATCACAGAATTTTCCAAGACTGGTGGTTTTCGACTACAATCACTACCGGAAGTGTGAGCCCAATCACATAATTTTCCAAGACAAGCATTGAAAGGGAATGGTTTTCGGCTATAATCACCCTTAAACTATCTAAAGTGTAAGCCCAATCACAAAATTTTCCAAAGACTGGCTTTGAAAGGGAATGGTTTTCAACCAGAGTCAGCCCTAAACTATCTAAAGTAAAGTATGGGCTCAATCACAAGGTTGTAAACCAAATACTGTACTAATAACCATTGAAAAAAAAAAACAAAAAAAATTATGCATGATTTTTTTGTCCACACAACAACAACAACATAAAATTGACAAGCTTATCAATCAGCTCAATGGTCCATATACATATACATGCAAAGTCAAAACTTAGTAATTACAAACGGAGAAGTCCCCGAAAGCCAGATCGACTAGTAGTGTTGCAACTTGAGGCGCATACATATCAGGATGGGGATGGGGAGGGGGGGCGTCTGATCAGAGACCGATTTCCGCCTGTCCTTGCGATTCCTTCTTGTGGACGCGAACCATGAAGTTGTCCTTTGGGTGGGGGTGTGGAAGATAGACGACCGGTGCATCGAGCGTGACAGGCTCGAACCTGTCAAAACCGAAGGTCTGAATCAGAACCCCTGCCGCCTGTTATTATGGGCATAACTTTATAGAACCAATTTATAAGGCTAATTTGAATGGCTTAAAGAGTACGATAAGTGGAAAACAAATTTGGTTACCGTATAGTTATGGACCAATCCATATGGTCACGAGATAGGTGTGAACATATGTCACTTGTTTTCTCACTTATCCCAACCCTTAAACCAATCGAACTAGCATTATGAATCGGTTCCCTGGGGTTTATTACTATGCCCACAAGCCGGGCATCGGATTTTTTTAGGAGCTTTTGGGCCGACTTACTCGTAACCCAGAACGGCGTAGTGCATGAACACCGACATCTCCAGCTTCACGAATTCGTTCCCTGGGCACATGTGGGCCCCGGCCCCGAACGGCATGAACATCCCCGGCTTCGGCGTCATGCTCTTCAAGGTTTTCCCACAATGTTTATCCATCCATTATTAGTTCTGCTCAAACAATCTTTGCGAAAAACCACTTCGACAAAAGATCAAATGTCTAATGCTGCCGAGCTATTCCAAAGTTTTTTTTTTGCAAACGGAACGGAAAACGTTTGGCCAAGATATTCTTGCGAGTTATCCATCTGTTATAATCTTCATTCTTACGGCTATGATATGGATATTTAATGAAAGGATTTTCTTTTCCTCGACGGAATGTTTTCTTATTAGTTATCAGAATGATAACAGATATATATCTTACAAAAACATTTGTCCAAAATGTTCCAAACAAAGTTAGGGCATCTTGACAATGTTATTTAAGATATCAGGAGGTGGAAATAACCACTGTGGTGCTTGATAATTGCATTTCGAACCGTCATTTCAGATAGTAAACGAGTTTTTCTTTCGGGAAAAAGAAAACGGAAAACAGTTTGAGAAGCATTTCGGACGAATGAGATCTCATACCTCCCATCTGTCGGGATCGAATCGCATGGGCTCTTTGTACAGTTCCGGGTCGAGATGGACTTGGCGCAGCCACGTCTGAACGTGCCATCCTTTAGGAATCGTGTACCCTGGTAACAACAGCCAGCACCCACTCCAATCGCCTCATTTCGTTCGATTCATCGAAGTAAAAATTCTAAGAGAAGAAGGGGTGCAAGCACCGGGGAATCGTACGCAAAAACACGGAGCAGTGTACGGACCATTGAGCTCGACGTCCTCGAGCGACTTGCGGAACACCATGGGCGAGATGTTCACGATCCGCAGCGTCTCGTCGATCACCTGACGTTGCCACGGACAAGTTGAAGAAGAAGAAGAGATTAAGAGGAGGAACAACAACAACAACAACAACAACACCAACAACGAGGAAGAAGGCATCGTTACTTTTGAAAGTAGTTTCGATAGCAAGGGTTCTCTATGTTCTGATGATGTTGTTCCAATGTATACAATACATCTAATAAAACAAATATCCCACAATGAGAATCGCGGGCCACTTACTCGGGACAAATACTTCATTTTCCGGCAATCATCGTACGTCAGCGGCTCGTGCGCTTTCTTGCTCTTAAGGATCTGCTCCTGTTCTTCCTGGTTTAAAAAAAAAAAAAAAAGGGGAAGTATATACCGCAGCATCGGACCACCCCAAGCCCTAAAAACCATAAACCCTAAAACCCAGAACCCCAAAACCCTAAATTTCCATGTGCTGGGGAGTTGTTGAGCTCCTGCACCAGCCACAATGTGACCCGGTTGAAAGGAATGACTTGATAGCCCTTCGAAAGGCAAAAGGCTTTTTTTTATAGTGAGGACGCAAGAGGAGCCCGACCTTGACCTTGTCGAAGCACCGCGGGTGGCGCCTGAGGAAGATGAGGATCCACATGATCGAGTGCGCCGACGACTCGTGCCCCGCGTTGAGGTACATGAGCAGCACGTCGACGATCTCGTCGTCGCTCAGCGCGCGCCCGTCGTCGTCGCGCGTCGCGATCAGCATCTCCATCGTGTCGTTCCACCGCGTCGCCGTCGCCGTCGTTGTCGATGGCGTCGTTGTCATCGACGACGACGACGACGACGACGACGATGACGACGACGACGACGACCTGTTGGCAGCCGCCGCCATGAGCCTCCGCCGCTCCGCGACCGCCCGCCCGAGCAGCTGCTCGAGAACCCTGCGCGACTGCGATGAAGCGAAAAAACCCGAAAGAAATTAATCAAACAAAACAAAACAAACCAAAAAAAGAGCCTACCGTCTGCATAGATTGTAACATCCGCATTCGCCGAAAATATCTCAAACGTGAATACGTGAATGATTAAATGGGATTACGATTGATAGAAGTATAGCTTTCTATGTTCTTTTTCTTGTTTCGATTGAAGTGCAGCCTGCTGGCAAGGCAATTGAGCTCGGCGAGGCTGAATCTCGCCCGCCCTCATTTACGACTTTTGTTATATGCTTGTTGTTCTATTAATTCAAAGTCATTATCTGTTATTTTGTTTCGAAGAACAGATGGGTTTGTTTCGTATTTCAGAGCATTCTTTCATTGAATCCTGGAACAATAGTTTTTTTTTTTTTTGACTCGGAATACGAATGCACGAATGTATTCTTGACTAAAATCTGTCACGACCTTGAGCGCGGTGTGGTATGCGGTTCCGGGGAAGTTGATGGCCATCGCCCTCACCCCGACGTTAAGATCCTTGTACGCGCGCTCGAGCACGTCGTACCGCTCCCCCTGCTCGAACCCCATGAGAATCTGGGCGATGATATGGAACGTGAGCTGCATAACATTTCTTATAAGACTTTATGAACCGGTTTTGGCCAAACTTTATCGCCCGTCGATCATTACATAATTAGCTTTAACGATCGGTGAGTTGCTAAACAGTACCGAAAGAGGCGCAGCGAATGGTTGCACTCAGTAACGTAGAATTAGCGATCAGTAAGTCACTAAACAATTGGTGTTATAGAAGCACAGTGAAATAGGGCGATGCCCGTAACATAGAATTAGCTTTAACGCGATCAGTAAGTCACTCAGCAATTGGAATTTATAAAAGACCCGTACATACATATTCATCTAAATATTCTTCATTCTTTCATGCATATTTGTGTGTATGGAATCAGGTTTAACACGGTGAGTAAGCCACTCAGCAATTGGAATTTATAAAAGGCGCATACATGCATATTCATCTATATATTCTTCATTCTTTCATGCATATTTGTGTGTATGGAATCAGGTCTAACATGATCAGTAGTAAGTCACTCAGCAATTGGAATTTATAAAAGGCGCATACATGCATATTCATCTAAAGATTCATCATTCTTTCATGCATATTTGTGTGTGCAGAATCAGGTTTGACACGATCAAAAAGTCACTCAGCAATTGGAATTTATAAAAGGGCCATACATGGCATATTCATCTAAAGATTCATCATTCTTTCATGCATATTTGTGTGTACAGAATCAGGTTTGACACGATCAAAAAGTCACTCAGCAATCGGAAGTAGCTTTAACACGGTGAGTAAGCCACTCAGCAATTAGAATTTTTTAAAAGGCACATACATGCGTATTTGTGGGTATATACATAGAGATGCATATTCGTGTATATATATATATATACACATGTTTGACATATATTCACCTGTAAACGGTCAATGAAGGGTTAATGCATATTCATCTAAAGACTCATCATTCTTTCATGTATATTTGTATATATATATATATAACATGTTTGACATATAGTCACCTGTAAACGGTCAATGAAGGGTTAATGCATATTCATCTAAAGATTCATCATTCTTTCATGCATATTTGTGGGTATATACATAGATATGTGCATATTCGTCTATATATATATATACACACACACATGTTTGACATATATTCACCTGTAAACGGTCAAGGAAGGGTTAATGCATATTCATCTAAAGATTCATCATTCTTTCATGCATATTTGTGGGTATATACACAGATATGTGCATATTCGTCTATATATATATACACACACACACATGTTTGACATATATTTACCTGTAAATGGTCAGTGAAGGGTTAACGCTTCTTATTCATCTAAATATATTCATCATTCTTTCATGCATATTTGTAGGCCTATACACAAATATATGCATATTCATCTATATATATAAACACACACACACACACATGTTTTCAGACATATATTCACCTTTAAACGGTCAATGAAGGGTTTTAAATGCATATTCATCTAAATATATTCATCATTCTTTCATGCATATTTGTAGGCCTATACACAAATATATGCATATTCATCTATATAAATAAACACACACACACACACATGTTTTCAGACATATATTCACCTGTAAACGGTCAATGAAGGGTTTTAAATGCATATTCATCTAAATATATTCATCATTCTTTCATGCACATTTATAGGCCTATACACAAATATATGCATATTCATCTATATATACACATACACACATGTTTTCAGACATATATTC
>JBBBWG010011111.1:163789-186929 GCA_037176905.1 Azolla pinnata
CCTTTCTAGTTTCTCGCCTTTCCGTTCTTCTTTTTATGCACAATCAGCTCACCCATTGTTAGTGGAGATTTGGGCATGACAGAGACAAAGATTATCATCATCATCATCATCATCGGATTTTAAACCCTTAGACCTCATCACCAAATGCTTGCCAACTTTGGTGCGAATCAAGACTATATGTTACGACATGTGTCAAGCAAGCGCATCTAAATGTTCCGTGCCGCCCACATATGTGTGAAAACGATACGAATCGCCCACGTATGTATGAAAACAATACAATTCGCATCGTTGCCCTTTAGAACTGTGGACACTTCCCCGCCGCAGGTTCTTTCCGAAAGCGGACATCAAATCCGCCCCGGAATCTTTTCTAGGGGGGGAATCCTCGAGCTCGATCTTCCCCACTAATCCGAGGACTTATTCCCACGCAATTCACTCAAGTCGTATGTGTCATAAGGTAACTAGATCTCATCATTCTCGACTAAGCCGAGCAGAAGGGGCGAATCTATTATCTGTTCGCATCGATCGTGCATCGCCTGGGGACTCATCTTTCCCCCGCGAAGATCAATCATTGTTGCCACTTCATTCCCTTTTTTCCACCGTCGATTGGATCGTAACCGAATCTCACGTGACCCCCACATTGCAAAGGTCAAGAAACTGGTAATGAAATGACGTCAAAGGCATGAAATGACTATGGTTTTGCTGCATGCTTTATTTAGAAGTGGGATCGTTTTCTCTTATCCGGAGCGATGTCACAAACCATGGGTGATTTGACTCGATTTTTGTTCTAGCTTCCGATGACGATTGCAACATGATCGATCGCGATTCACAGTTTTCGATGCGGACCGGACGCATTAGCTTCTCGAATGTTCCAAAACTTTTGGAGCTTTCTGCAAGCTTCCGGAAATTTCTAATATTGACAGTTGAGCATATGTAGCGAATCTACGAGAGGACTTAAAACATGTCGTGCTTTACAGAGTAGACCTCTTACTGGGCAACTTATTAAACATGTATTTGCAGCTAAAAGGTGAATATATTCCGCTGCAAATTATACATTGTGAAATACCGTTATGTATTTCCATTGAAACAATTACCAGAAAGCGCCTACCTAAATTATAAATTACATTTTAATGCCGGCTAAAACTAGAAATTACAGAGTAACGTCTCGTTTTAAAAATTAAGCCGCAATTAATTGGTAAACACCAAACCAATTAATTGTGAGCTCGATTAACATCAAATTAACTATTTCATCAACACTCAATTAATTGATTAACATCAAATTATCACATCAATCATTTAATTGGAGTATAAACGATCAACTTTTGTTAATCGAATATAACAAGGGAAGTAATCTAGGAATAAAATCAATTAATTGTTAGACTAATGGAATTAATCGGGTGTTAATTTTAGTGGAAGATAAGAGCAGGCGCCGCTTTGTAATTGTTTATTCTAGTAGGCATTAAAATGTAATGTATACTTTTGTTAGGCGTTTCCTGGTACTTCTCCCGTTTCCATTTGACGAGGACACTCAAGAAGCGATCAAGGTCAACAAACGGAATCGGTTTATTCCATGCATGGGGATTGGTTCGCAATTAGAAAGAAGGTGGGATTTTAAAATCAAAATACGAAACAGTTTACACGAAGTAATCAAGTGTGAGTTCACACACACATCAAGTCTGACATTATGAGCAACCATTGCGATGATCGATTCCGACTCCCAACTCCATTCTTCCCCCGTCGATGTTCATCACCATGCAACAAGCATCTCCGCAACTGGCATCGAAACTGCACTCTCGTTCGTCGAAAACTACCCAAGATTTGCCTACATTTGGTTCCACATCCATTTCTTTACTGTCATTGTGCATTGCGGCGCAAATTTCCATTGCATTGGATGGACCGATTCCGTGCTTCGCAAATTCAATCCTGTTTCAGATTGCAGCTGCGTTTCAATTTACGCAGCATAATGTTTCCTCGAAAGCCATTCTGAGAAGCTAATCCTTCTACATAAACTTTTGTAAGAGAGACCCAAAATCAACATCATCCATTCGACAATTGTATAATCTTGTACACGAAAACTTCCGAAATCATCACAACCCCATCATCACAATAAACTTCCGAAATCAATCTTGTACACGAAAACACATAACTCAGGATTGCTTATTATTTTTGCATTAGACCCCGAATTTCATCTTGTACACGAAATCTATCCTTGCTGTGTCGACCACGACTGCCCACTACATATGTAGAGAAGGTGTTATTTATCCGTGTTCTTTCTTTTGCTTTTGCTTCTTTCTTTCTCCTTTGCCTGTGATGAAACAGGTGGGCAATATGGGGGGGCTGATTGGATGTGGATTTTACATGAATCTGTTCCAATTTATCCTATGAGAAGGAGGGTACTGTACAAAAATCGAAGCCACTCATCAGCGGTCATTGCAGCAAACCGGGCCTTCCCCATCTCTAAGCTTCCCCCATAAACATGCCATATGCCTGGGATTCTGGTAATGTGCAATCACATAGCCATCACTGCATCCGATATTGTTGAAGTTCTGATTGTGTATGTAATGGACCTCGTGGTGGTGGTTCTTGTATGTTTCGATCCACACACCCATAGACACATCTTCCAGTTTGAACAACTATGGAAAAACAGCAAGCACAACAAAAGATTTTCCGTCTTTATATCTTTTACTTGGTATGCATATATGAGGATGGAAATATAATAAGTGGGTCTCTACCTTTAAGCTTGCATTATAATGAGAACGGACAACAAAGCTCGCAATATCATTAGAGATTATGTACCCCGGACCATGTGCCCATGGTGGATAAGAAGCATGTGGCCATTCCTGAAGCACATGTAATTTGATATGTAAGACGAAAAAGTAAACATTACACATAAATCATCTGTTATCTGCGTATACATCTACATCATACATAACACGCACACACACACACACACACATGCAGCTGAAACCTATAGACCTTAATACATAACATGCATACATGCAAATATAAACACACACATGAATATGCTTAACACGGTGGACTAAATGACATAAATTCATAAATGATGTAGATATACCTCAGTACTTATGTACCATTTGTCATCTACTTCCCGATGTGGCTCGCTCTCAAATTCAATCGATCCATACAAGAGGCCTTTGCTCTTCTTGGTTTTACTTAAAAGCGACAAAATCTCATCAACTCTGACAAACGTGTCATCATCCGTCTTCATAATATACTTTGATCGCATTATTTCCGTCTGTATATTTTCATTCAGAAGAAAGGTTTAAGAATTCATGACGACCAAAAGCAGGAAGGAAAACAGAAAAAAATTAGAGTTTTCTAGGTCAAGATGTAGACCCCAAAAATGCATATAGCAATCGTCTTGAGGGTGATCAAGTTGTATAAATCCACAAACGGCATCAATTGAATATCTCCATATGTCAACGCTTCCCTCCAAATCTCTTTGTTCACTTGCATATTTGAATGCTATCCAAAAGAAGAAAGATAATCTCTTGCCTATTTATTGCCAAATACCCATATATTATGCACAAAACAAACATTACAAAAAGCGACTAGATCACATGACATTCCTTGAAAACAAAACCAAGTGCAATGTTTAACTTTTGATTAAGCAAATGGTTGCTTGAAACTTCTCATATTTCACAAGCAAGCTTCATTTCCGTGCATCGCAATATACAAAAGATCGTATTGGCAGCCATGATTTCAATCAAGCATGCAGCAAGATTAATAAGGAGAAGATGGAAGCATTTTCACTCAGTACATAGAACAAATTCTCCAAAAAGAAGTAAATAGCTATGTGCAATCTGAATGTATGATTTAGGAATACAAGCAGTTTGCATGATATGTGGGATCATTTCTCTGGAACATGTGTGTTTAACAAGTTCTATTACCTGGCCGACAAAGAAGCGGACAGTTACATTTCCAGAACGGACGCTTTCATACTGCATCCATGTTCTCCGGACAGCCATTCTTCGATCGAAGTTGTTCCCTGTCGAAAATACACCAATAAATAGCTTGTTTTGCTGCTTTGGCCTGAATGGAGGTGCTTTCAAGAACTCCAAATCAGCATGTGTAACATCCTCTGATGCCGGCAGTCCAGTTGCAAGGATTGAGATTGTTTTCACACTTCCTTTCAACCTAATACTACCAACCAATGATGGTTTCAAATTCTGGAAAAATAAAAACAAGAAAGAAAAAATGATAAAGAGACAGAGAGAGAGGGGTTGATCGCACATATATAAGAAAATCAGCTGATGGTTGGTATAGTTACCTCCCTGTATTCGAAAGAAGTGACATGCTTCCCATTTACGGTCATGTGAAACCCTTCCCATCCTACCCATAGTGTAGCTGCAAAAGGCAAGCCATTTATGAAGGGAAACCAATGCTTTGTATCCCCTGATGAGAGCAAATGTTGCTTCTCCGCCTCTGTAAGGTTACCCGGGAACATCCGGATCGAAGCCTTGCCTAATTGCTCCGAGCAAGCATCCAACCCATCAACTGCAATAAGTTAAAAAAAGGAGGAAGAAGTTTTCTTCAATGGTGAGCCCTGCTACTGGGGAGGATCTTGGTCGTTCTCTCTAATATGTATGTGCTTGAAAGCTTTCCCAAAAGAACTTGAATGTGAAAAATAAAGCTTCACTTTGATGTTGGCTATCTGCACCTACATGATCAATCAGTCCATGTACTCTTTCGGAAAGCCAAATCTGATATTGGCCAGATGAAACATGGGGAAAAATGTGGTATTTCCAATAATATATCATCGGGAAGAATGGCCTGCTTTGGAAAGACCTTACCTAAACATAACCAAGGTCATTGATCATGGAATTGAGTTCCTTTCAGCATTGTATTCTTGGGAAAAGCTAATCTGAAGTGGTGCAAGGCACAGAAAATATGGAAAAGACAGTTAAGTAAAACACACACACACACACACACACACACATCTGTGTCTACACTTAGTCTAGATTATTTTAGCATGGAAAAAGGACAATTGTCGGTCTCATATTCTGAAAAAGATGTTAATCTCAACTACTGTGATATATTAAAGCATGGAAAAAATGTTCTCATCAAAACGGCAGATTCATGAGAAGATCAAATCTGAGCTAATGTCATCGAGCATGCAAGATGCACATCAGAAACAAGAACAATCTAGTATGATAAGATCTACTACAAAATTCATTCGAAAGTTTTTTAATTTGCAGACAAGCATGATTCAAAAAATTATTCAAACAAGAAATTGATTTTCAATTTCAGAATCTTGATAACATGGAAAGAAGTTCTTTGCAAAACTGTGCACTCATGGAAATATCAAAACTGAGCTGATGTTATTGAAAATACAAGATATGCATTGGAAACAAGTGACAAGATCTGCAAAAAATTCATTAAAAAAATTCTCTTTTTGCAGACAAGGCATGGAATCTGAGCGAATGTCATCGATCATGCAAGATGCACATCAGAAACAAGTACAATCTAGTACGACAAGGTCTACTACAAAATTCATTGGAAAGCTTTTTATTTTGGAGACAAGCATGATTCAAAAAAAATATTCAAACGAGGAATTGATTTTCAATTTCAAAATCTTGATAACATGGAAAGAAGTTCTTTGCAAAACTGTGCACTCATGGAAATATCAAAACTGAGCTGATGTTATTGAAAATGCAAGATACGCATTGGAAACAAGTGACGAGATCTGCAAAAAATATTAAAAAATTTCTCTTTTTGCAGACAAGGCATTGGATTCACCAACAACATCCAAGGGAGTATTGACGAAGTTCTCTAGGAATTGGCACCAGCGACAGCTAATGTCACTGAGCATGCAAGTCACAAGTACAGTCTATGACAAAAAAAAATCATATATTTTGTTTTTTTCTGCAGAGAAGTATATGATTCACAACAATAATAGCTGAAATAGGAGGGATTATGGACCAACATTTTCTGGGCAAGGCATCATCAACGGCAAATGTCATCGTGCATGCAAGATTACACGTGATACGATATCCAGAATAGGGCAGGATTATTGATCAACCTCTGTTGGGATAATGTCATTGAGAATGCAAGAATATGCATCAGAAACAAATACAGTCAACGATCCGCTTAAAAAAAATTCATACATTTGTTCTTTGCAGATAAAGCATATGATTCACAACAATGTCCAAAAATAAGAAAGGATCCACCAGCACTGACCTTTTTTGGGACTAGCATCAGGGACAGGGCAGCGCTCCTCATCCCCCCACTCACGTTCGCGGCTCCACGTGTTCTGGACAATTACTGCATCGTTAGTCAATTTGTCTCCGAGGAGCCGTACATTGTAATGTAGAATGATGGGAGGGTTGACATCGCCAGGTAAGGTTGGGCCTAAGAGCTCGATGGCGAAGCTTCCTTCAGCTCCCCATGGCACGGCCACGATGGTGATGGCAGAATCCACCACAAGGCCACATGGAATTTCTAGTTCTTCGTAGATACCTCTGATACCTTTCTCGAGCGTGCGATTGATCGAGCTCACAGAGTAAGGGCATTGCTTCTCCATTGTCTTGTTTGTCGCCAAGGAAGATCGATGATGATGTTCATCTTCAAGGCCTTGTGAGCTATGATATGTCTTCCCGAATTCAATCCAGTTGTTCTTGGCCTCTTTCAGAGCTTGCTTGAGCTCCGGAAAGTTATCAGGGCGAGAGAGAATGGGGCTCATGTATTGCCAGACGGAGAGGATCGCGGATTCTTCGGCCGAAGCATTCACCATAGCCAAGGCAAGCTTGATCACAGAGGGCTCCTTCATCAAGCCGATTCTTTTGACGGGCTCGATGACCAATTCACGGCTTTCAACCCCAACATGGAGCGGCCCTCCGTTGTGTGGGGATAGCGACGGATTCTGGCCTCTGTCTCTATCCGTAATCAGGCCCGTGTATGTTTCGATGAAGGAGCCGTGCATGAGCTCGAATCTGATGAAAAGAACCATGAACACGAAGAAAACAATCCCCGCACCCAGCCATACCTTCATCTCCGACACAGAGAAACAGACCCATCTCTTCGGCGGCTGCAGCTGCGGCTGCGGCTGGAGATGATGATGCTGATGCTGATGATGATGATGAATATGATGATGCTGCGGATGCTGGGGCTGCTTCATGGCGAAGAATGCTCAATCCTCCTTTCTCTCATGAAAATGTGGAAGAAGCAAAACGAGGAAGGGGCGAAAGGCGGGAAGCAAAAGAACAAAAGACTCCTGAATATGTGGATTTTGTCGTGCGTCGATCCTGTTTCTTCTGGGCGAGGGCCTGTGAGCTTTCCAAGCTTGATTTCCACTCTCTGATGGCGGATTTCTTCTGCTTCTGCTCTTCTTCTTCCTCTTCCTCCTCCTCCTCCTCCTCCTCCTCCTCCTCCTCCTCCTTCTTCTTCCCTTGACCTGTCTACCTGACCGACTGCATCCCGCAAAAGAAAGAAAACAGAAACACGAGGAAAAGAACGGATTTGAGATGCTCTGCTCAGATTAGGGTTTTGCGGAGAAAGCGCAGAGGGCATCGATGGATCGATCGGAGCAGAGAGAGAATGGGTCGGGTCCGTCTTCTTCTGCGTGCGCAGAAAAGCACAGAAAAGCAAACAAAACAAAAGGCTCCCAAGAAAAGCAAAAGTCATCAGTTACCTTTTGACTTTGCAAAAAACACCAGAATTTTTTTTTATTACAATAAAACGAAATCAATTTTTTTTTAAAACGGATTAATTTCCTTTTAAACAATGTGGACAAACGAAACTATTTATTCATTTTGCTTATTCATACATTTGTGTTTTTATTTATTTATTAATCTAAAGCACTCCGATCTCGCTTATTATTATTATTATTATTATTATTCTTCTTCTTCTTATTCTTATTCTTATTATTATTCTTCTTATTATTATTATTCTTATTCTTATTCTTATTCTTATTATTATTCTTCTTATTATTGTTTTTATTATTACTACCACTACTGCTACTACTACTAATATTTCTATTGTTATATTTATAACTTGATTAATTATATTCTTATTTATTTGTTTATTATTTCATTTCAAGCACTCAGATCTCGTTTTATTCTTGTTATTTTTGTTTTTATATTATTGTTATTATTAGTATTAGTATTAGTATTATTATTATTATTAGTAGTAGTAGTAGTAATAGTAGTAGTATTATTATTATTATTATTAGAGCTTTTTTTCTATTATTTGCAGTTCGTTGAGGAAGAAGACCCTAAAAAATTTGAGTTGCTGCTCTGATCGTGCACTTTGTTTGCTTGTCCCCAAGGGTGAATGAATCGAAGGTTATACGGATCGATTAGATCCAATCCGATCCGATCCGAGCTTGTTGCTGGATTGCCGGTTGCCATTGGCGAATCGAACCTTGATGCTGACAACGTACTCGATGAATGGCAAAAAGCCTTTACCTAGATCGAATCTACAAGCATTCGGAGATAATCTACAAGATCAGTGGTTTGCATGTAGCTCAATGAGATAGATGCTAGCTACCAAGTCTCTTTGCATGCCTCTATCTGATCTCAGACTGCAGATTCTGCAGATGCAGCTCTAGAGTTTCAATCGTCCAATTCTTCTATTGAAGCTGGCAAACATCAGCCACCACTGCCCACCTCGAATAATTAGGGTTTGTTGCTGACCATCAATGGAACTTGGGCAGTACAAGTTCTTGTTTGTCTGTTGATGTTGTCTTCAAACTCATTATCGGTTCCAGAGCTCCAGCCATGAGAGTTTTAGCAACAATCATTTCATCGATGATGAGCTTCAGTTATCCAATAGCATTTGTCGGTTCATTGAGCATGCCTGTTCGTCAGTGTGGCCCTCTTGCATGATTACCGCATGGTGCGTTCAGAAGCAGTTTCTCAATCAACAGTATATAACCAGAGGCATTACGAACTCTCGGATCGTTATAACCAGAAACCAGTTACAAATCTTTTCTGCATTCGTCTTTCGTGTACGGACTATAAACGATTGTATTAGACTCTCTTAGCGAGCATCAACGTTCGTATCGAACTCGCTTAACGAACATAAATTGATCATATCATTACTGAAAATTGAAAATTACAAATTAACACCTATTCTTACTACTACTAGTTCCTAATCAACGTCGGTGCTAATTAAACGATAATCTCCTAAATTACTACTAAATTTCAAATTAACACCTATTCTTACTACTACTAGTTCCTAATTAAACGTCGTGTTAAAATGTAGGTTGTAATTTTGTTAGGCGTTTTTTTTGTTTTGTGGATCAAATTAGTCTCACTAATCAACGAGATTAAGGATCTAAGTGGGGATTAGAGCTTAATCCTTTTTGCCCGTGTTTATTTTATAGGTCATGGGTTCGAATCCAAAGAAGGGTTTTAACGGCTACACACAGTTTCCCGCTTCTTCTTCTTCTTCTTCTTCTTTCTTCCTTCTTCTTCTTCTTCTTCTTCACGTTCTTTCTTTCTGCAGCATCCCACCATCGCCATGTCCAGATCCCTCGCTCCTTACAACTTCTGTGCTTCTTCTTCTTCTTTGGTGGAGTTCCAACCCTAATCTTTTTGCGCTCTTTCTTTTCTGTGAATCGAAAAACACTCCTTTTTCTACCACTACCTCTTCCTGCGTCTCTGCCGAAATCGCGTTCCTTACATCGTACGTTCTTGGTCTTCATCTGGCCGACGCTTGCAGCTTCTCCGTTCCTCCTTGCGAACTTGCAAAGGTAACGATTTTCTTTCCCTCTTTCTCCCCTCCTCTCCCTGTCTTTTGCAACAAGAGAGTAGTAGGCCCTGGAGAACTCATCGCAAGTCTCTACATTTGCTTCCGTCTTTAGCCCGAGATCTGAGTTGTCTTATATCTTTACCTTCCCATATAATAATCCTTCTTCTCAACATCCCGAGATCTCATTTCTTGATGGCTTCCTTCAGCCAACGACCGAACACAATCTACTTCTTCCTGCAAGAAGCCTCGTATATTTGTATTCTAAAATTTTGGAAAGCTGTGCGCGATCTCGTCTCAAACAAGTTGCAGACTAAATCAAGAAGAGAAGGTCCGCACTTTGGTCGATGAAAGAGCTGCTCGCTTTCAAATCCGTCTAAGCTACGGAAAAAGAATGAAAAAAAGAGATTTTGATCTTCTAAAGAATGCAATCACCGTTCTCTCTATACACATCAAACAAAAACAAACTATGATCTTTCACCGGAGAAAACAGGAAAACCAAACAGCGAATCTTCGACTTAACCTTCGCGAAGTCTTTTATTTGCTGTGCAATGAGTGTTCAAATATGACATTTTTGACGGTTGGAAATTCTCGTTTTGAATCTTTAGAAGCTAATGATGATAAATTCAAGGTTTTAAGTTCCATAAAAATATCCATTGCAGTAAAATTATTGTGTACGTACTTGTATTTTACAGGAACAGGAGCCCTTTTGTACATACATCTACAAAGATCGGAATGACTACTCCTCGAGGAAGGCAACAGCTCTCGAACATTGAGACTACTTGCGAAGTGTTGCTAAACGAGTTACAGGTTTGCTTCATTTTATATCAATTTATACAAATCTCTAGAAACAAAAAGCTCGTGTCAGGAATCTGTCTGTTTGCAAATTATGTGTCTTGTCAGTGATAGAGATATCTAATACCTAAGTTAAACACAATAAAGCCGGTTAAGCACTTCCAAAGGTAAAGTGCATTTGAAGTGTTACTAAGTGTTGGATGAAACAGTAGAGAAGAACCTAAAGAGAGGAAGGGCGATAGAAGTTGCTATATCCTGATTTGATCGTTCTTCTTACATGTAACAATATAAGCTGTTAAGGGTATTTGTTTGGTTCAAGACGATGATGATAAGCAGAGAGAGAGATGTGCTGTCTGAGATAAAAGTTATGCCTTGTGTAGTTAAGTTGGGATGAAGTACGAAAGGTCAATCTAACCATAGTAAAAACACGCATTTAGCATTATCTGATGGTATTTCTTGAATATTAATATAAAATTGATGATTTTATAGTTGATTTGGGACGAGGTTGGAGAGAGCAATGAAGAAAGAGATAAGATGCTCCTAGATATAGAACAAGAATGCTTGCAAGTATATCATCGCAAGGTTGACGAGGCAAATCGGTCTAGAACAAGTTTGCATCAGTTGCTTGCAGAAATACATTCTCAGATTGTGGCTTTGGCTTCAGCCCTTGGAGATCTTCCTCCAGTTTCTCAGGTACCAAACCTGTATGTAAATAACAATAATTCAATGGCAATTGAATAATGTTGTACAGATGGATATCTTTTGCTTTCTTTTAATAGTATCTTCCTCAAAATGCTGCAGGAAATGACTGATAATTGTTTTAAATTGTAACTCTGGATTAATTTGTCACACTTATCCACCAATTTATATGGGTCTTACAGCTGGAGAACAGAGGATGTCCTCTCAAAGAGCAACTTGTACAATTGAAGCCTATCTTAGAAGAGATGTCCAGAAAGAAGGATGAGCGGTTCAGGGTGCTGCAGGATATCAGATTCCAAATCCAGAGAATCCAGTGCGAGATATGCCCATCAGCTCCTCCAATGGAAGTTCCAACTCATGAGAAAGATCTCACGCAAAGGAAACTCGAAGAGCTACAAACCCAACTACAGATTCTGCTCAAAGAGAAGGTTTGTTGCCAGATACAAAAACGAAGATTTGTGCATGTAATGAGAGAAGGTTCTGAATATTAACGAACTAGCATGCAATATGTGTTCCATTTACAACAGGGAGATCGACTCTTGAAGGTCGAAAAGTATCTGGATGCTATCCATGAACTGTGTCTAGTACTTGGTTGCGATTTTTTTTCGGTGGTTCAGGAAGTACATCCGTCACTTGATGAATCTACAAATACTGTCCGGGACAAAAGCATCAGTAATGAAACCATAAAAGGACTAGAGAGTACCATACAGTCACTTAGAGATGAAAAGAGGAGAAGAATGCAACAGGTCTTTCTCTAAGTTTTAATTGTTCAATTAGGTTTCCTCAAGGATTCTTTACCTTCCGTTTGTTTTAATTTTCTTTCTGAATGATCACTTATAGATCCAAGATACGGCAGCATCTTTACTTGAACTTTGGAACCTAATGGACACACCTCTAGAAGAGCAACATCAGTTTCATCATGTGACTTGCAACATTGCAGCTGAAGAACACGAAGTTGTCGCAGAAGGGGCACTTTCGATGGCTATGATTGAGCAGGTAATCCCTTCGTCTGGCTGATAAATTGATTTTTAACAAACTCTAGAAGAATGAAGTATCTGAAAGTGAGCTTATATCCATTGATCCTGTGTTATTACGTGTAGGCCACGTTGGAAGTTGCACGGTTGGAGGATTTGAAAGCCAGCAAGATGAAGGAGCTTGTTCTCAAGAAGCGAACCGACATGGAAGAGCTGTGCCGAAAGGCTCATATTATTCCTGATAGTTATGCCGAATTAGACAACTCTATTAAATCTATGGAATCTGGTGAGGATCGCATACTGAGATTATTGATTTATGAGATTTTTTTGTACTTCAGATTGTGATAGTCTAAATATTCTTGATAGGCATGGTAGATCCAGAAGAACTCCTAACAACCATTGAAGAGAAAATTGGTTGTATCAAGGAAGAGGCTTTTAGCAGAAGAGAAATAATGGACAAAGTTGAAAAATGGATGGGAGCCTGTGAAGAGGAAAGCTGGCTTGAAGATTATAATAAGGTCAGTGGAAAAGAATATAGGGTGGCCAATGAAGCCTGATGCCACAGTTTGGAGATAGTAAACTAATCAAAAGACTGTATGTTATGGATGATAGGATGAGACTCGGTATAATGCAACACGAGGAGCACATTTGAACTTGAAGCGAGCTGAGCGTGCCCGTGCAGCTGTCAACAAAATTCCAGGTGATTGAATTTCTAGATGTGCATTCTCAGTCGTAATCATAGTGAGATATATGTACTAAAGATCAGTGCTGACTCTCTCTCAAACAGCTATGGTAGAAACTCTGATTGTCAAAACTACAGCTTGGGAGGAAGAGAGAGGGAAGCCATTTATGTATGATGGGGTAAGAAACATCTCTTATATTTTCAAAAAACAGCCAAAGGATTTATGATTTATATTCATTTGTATGAGACGTTTGTTATCAGGTGAGACTCCTATCAACCATAGAAGATTACAATATATTGAGGATCGAAAAGGAGGAAGAGCGTCGCAGACAACGGGTAACAAATGTTTCGCTGTGTTTTTGGACAATTGTTCACAATAAATCAACTATTGCCTGAACCCTATAATGATGTATTTTCAAGTAGGTGAATTGTTGAGCCTATCTTATGGTTATCTTATTTTTTGGGGTAACAAAAACAGGATCAGAAGAAGCTCCATGAGCAGCTAATGAATGAGCAGGAGACACTATTTGGGTCAAGGCAGAGCCCAAATGGCAAAACACCCTTGAAGAGAGGAGTCACTCCCTCAAGAATGAATGGAAATAGCACACCTGCGAATCGCAGAATGTCAGTCGGTGGAGCTATGTTGCATGAATCTCCAGCAATTGGAAGGATGAATGGAGCAACACCTAGGCCTATCCATGCACATGGTGATATGATCCACGGAAGAGATGGACTATCATCTAGACGAGCAACACAAACGGCAGGCCAAGTGAATAGGGTTCTTTTACCTGATGAAAATAACACTACCAATCATGGTAGAGAAGGACCAATATCAAACGTGCGGCTTATTCAAACTCCTTGCATAGTGAACAGAGTACTTTTGCATGATGAAGACGGCTTGTCTCCACATGGTAAGTAAAGATATTTACTTTCATATTTATTTTAGAATATTACCTCAATCTCAATCTTGACTTGTATTCTTTCTTTTAATGCAGGGAATAATCTTCAGCCTAGACAAGAAACGGATGCTCCTACTCGCGTGCCATTTTCTCCGGTTTCGGCCCCGCAACAGAGATTGAATACAAACACAATTACACCACGTTCAGAGGAGAGTCAAACCGCCTCTACCATGGTGAAAGCTACCAACAATATGTGTAAAAGCCCATTATCAGGCAGTACATTGAATAGACCATCAACGAAGACAATAGCTGTTGTCGATGAAGAAAATTCTGGCCCACCAAAACCGACAGAAGTACCAGAAGGAGCACCCCTCAATGTGGAGCCATGTTTATTACATATGTCAAAAGTGGAGCCGTCTATATCTACGGCACAACATGAACAGGTCTCAGTACATAGACCACAGGAATATTCTTTCGAGGAGAAGAGATTGGCCTTCATGTACCATCATTATCAGTCACATGTGAGTGCGATATGCAGATAGATAAAGAAAGCCTCATGATCAATTGGATTCCAGTCAATTGTGAGTAGTGCAAGCAACATGGAAACAAATGTTTGCCAGCAAAGCTATTTTAAAACTTTGGGAAGCTCTTCACATCTGCGATGTGCAGACAGATAAAGGAAACCTTCTGTTCAATTGGATTCCAGACAATTGTGAGTAGTGATGGCAACATGGAGACAATATGCAAACAAAAAAGCTCTTTTTAAAATCATGCGGAAGCTTTTCGCTTTTCTTGCTTCCGAGTAGCATATGCAATGCAAGCCAACATGAGTTGGCCAAGCCAAGCACATCCTTGTTTTCCTTGACATGATGAAAAAAAAATCTGAAATTGAGATAAATGTGTACTTTTGAATTAGCTCTTAGAATGGCATTATGAAGAAGTGTAGATTATCAACGAACGTTCTGTTGAGAAGTGCCAGCAAGAAGGCAATAAGCCCTGTCTGATGTTTTTCTTGACAAGCTGTGAGGGCTTCAATGCAGAAAAATGGTTCATGAAGTTCTAGCTCAGCATTTGTATTAGTTTGGTTGTGGTCCTGATTCTTTTGTATCCATATACAAAGGAGAAGACTGGTCTATTGTATCCCTATACAAAGGAGAAGACTGGTCTATTGTATCCCTATACAAAGGAGAAGACTGGTCTATTGTATCCCTATACATAGGAGAAGACTGGTCTTTCAGTAGATGCAAACAAGCCGTTCTTTTTCTCTGCAGAAATCCCCAAGCTACACACGCATTTGTTCGCTTTTTTCGACCACCAAGGTCACTTCCATGGAAGATCAACAACATCTTTTCCTTTTCGAGGACTCTGTAGTTGATTCTAAGCGATTGGGAATTGCTGGAATGAAATGAACGTAGAGCCATGGCGTCGTTGCAAGAACAGAATTAATTCATCCATCGAGTGAGCAGAATGTGGTCCAAGCAATCAGATCCCAGCCTTTTTCTCCTGATGATAAGTACTACATGCACTAAGCACTGTTGCCCACATATGCTCAGATGGAGAACAAGGCATGCAATCGAGATACTTACCTGCCTCACGCAGCTCGCCGGATCGAGCAAGCAGATCCACTAGGCAAAACACATGATCCTCTGTGGGGGCAATTCCATACTCTTCGCTCATGATTCGGAACATCTCTCGGCCCACGACGATCATGCTGGTCCGGCTGCAGGCAGTAAGCATGCATGTGAATGTTGTCGCATCTGGCTTTACGCCCTGAGCACACATGCCCTTGAACAGTTGTAGAGCCTTCGGTCCGTTGTGATGCAGGCCATAGCCCTTTATCATCGCGTTCCATGCCACTTCGTTCCTCATCGGCAGGTTTTCGAAGACGTGATTCGCCTCCGCAAACAGACCTCGCTTTACGTACATGTCGACCAACGTGCTTCCCACATGGCAGTCTGACTCGAATCCCTGGAGCATGATGCCTTCATGAATTTGCCATGCCTTCTCTGCAGCTCCCATCTTGCTTCCACAAGCCCTCAGCACGAGAAGGTATGTAACCGTGTTGGGAGAAATCCGCTGCTCTTGCATTGCCTTGAAGCAGGTGAAAGCCTCCTGCTCAAGCCCATGATCGATATAACCGGCGATCGCGCAGTTGCAATGCACGATATTCCAGGAAGGGAGGCTCTCCGAGACCGTTTTGGCTTCTTCAAGAGAGCCACATTTCATGTAGAATTCAATCAAAGCACTGCAGACGGTAGGATCTTGATCGAATCCTTGATGCACAACACTTTGGTGTGTTTGCTGCCCCTTGTCGAGGAACTTCATTGCAGTAGCTGCTTTCAGTACATTGACATGAGTGAGCACATCTGGAAGCAAACCGTTATGTCTCATTCTCTCTGAAATGCTTAATATTTCTTCGAAATTGCCAAAATCCGCATGCGCTGCAACCAAGGTACACCATGATTGACCATCTTTGTCCACACAAGCACAATACAGAGCCTCATCAAGCATACCACAGTGCTTATACATCCCAACCAAGGCATTATTGACCAGCGGATCGCTTTCGAATTGCTTTTTGACGATTTCCGAGTGCATTTCCCTGCCATTGTGCACATCATTCATGTCGCTGCATGCATTCATAACCGACGTATAGGTGATACTAGTCGGAGAAACTCCTTGCAATTGCATGCGCTGTAAGCCTTCCAACGCATTCATCCCGAAACCATTGTCGGTGTATCCGGCGATCAGCGAATTCCATGAAACAACGGTGTGACAAGGCATTGTGTCAAACACAGCTTGGCTCTCTGTTGACCGAGAACACTTCATGTACATGTCTACCAAAGTGCTTCCGATGAATTGGTCCTCGTCAAACCCTCTCTTGATCATTTCAGCGTGCATCTTGTGCCCTTTGGAAACCGTTTCCGTGCTTTCGCATGTCTTTAGGATGAGAGAAAAGGTGACTGCATCTGGTGAGATGCCTTCCCTTGTCATTTGCTCAAGCCAGTGTATTGCTTCATCACTACCACATCTATGATCAATGTAACCAGAAATAAGTGTATTCCAAGACACGACACACTGCTTCGGCATACTATCGAAGACCTTCCTTGACTCTAAAAGCATGCCAAAGTGACTATACATACCGATCAACGTGTTGCAAAGCGAATGATCTGCTTCGAGACCCTTACAAATAATCTGTATGTGCACGAAAAAGCCCTTGTCTGTGGCCCACAAATTGACACAAGCTTTAACAATGCCCATGAATGTGATTGAAGTTGGTGGTACAAGTGCATCCTCCATTTCTTGTAAACATGTGAATGCTGCTTCAAATGGCCCATACTCTGCATATCCTGTGATAAGCACATTCCACGCGACGATATTTGGGGATGGCAACTGCAAAAAGACCTCCCTTGCTTCTGAAATCCATCCAAATTTCACATACATATCGACTATCGTGCTTCCAAGATAAATATCAGTTTCTACTCCTTGTTTCATGATCTCTCTGTGTGATTCCATCCCCATTGGTATGGCTTGCATGTTAGTGCAAGATTTAACATGCCAAACCAGTGTCACAGTATCCTGCCTTATGTTATCCACCTGCATCTGTTCAATACACATTAACACCTCCTTATAGAGCATTCTTTCTCCATACCCAGCAATTAACTGATTCCATAGAACGGTATTCTGCCATGGCAAATGTTCGAGAACGCAACGTGCATCCGATATATTGCCACATTTAACTAGCATCTCAATTAAACTGCTGCTGACAAAAGGGTCTCGCTCAAGCCCCTTCTTTACTACCTCCTCATAAAGTTCTCGACCTTTGTCAATGTCTCCTAAGCTACCTGATGCCTTTAAGATGCAGGAAAATGTAAACGGGTTTGGAAGAGTTCCATGAAGATGCATGCATTTGAAACAATCTAGTGCACTATGATCCTCTCCGTGTTCGACATATCCCATTATCAATACATTCCACAACACAACATCCCGAATCAAAAGTTTCTCAAGTACTACCTGTGCTTCAGGAAACAAACCTCGCTTCACATACATATGGATCAAGGCCCCAGCAACAAAGAGATCTTGCTCAAACCCCTTCTTTACAATATCAAGGTATATCACTTCACCATTTTGCAGATTCTCAAGAAACGAACATCCTTTCAAAAGAGCAGCAAAGGTATGACAGCTGGGTTGTATATGGTCCGCATGCATTTTGCAGTACAAATTAAGAGCATGACTAGATTTCCCATGTTGGACGTATCCTGCAATTAAGTAAGTCCAACAGTGTACATTTCGATGAATTATTCTGTCAAAGGCATCTTGAGCATCATGTAAGCTTCCACATTCAACAAACATGGGCACAAGATGATTACCAATGTCTTCATTGGTTTCCAATCCATGTTTGCACAAAAGAGTATACATATCCTTTGCTGAGGATATGTCTTTGCTCTTGACGCATGTCTTCAAGGCATCTACGAATTTCGGAACTAAATTCATTTAACATGCAATACAAAGGTGGAAGGTCCCAAATTCTGGCATTGGAAATTTGAAGCTCACATATGCATCAAAGAAAACTAGCCATGCTTCACTGTTCAAAGATGATCAATACGGAATGGACTTTTGCCAATGAGAGTGGAGCCGCTTGTAAAGTTTCCAGATTCATGTCCAATATCTGGGAGGGTATTAGTTTTCCCGTGCATTTTTCAGATGAATGAGCCTGCTAACGAACTCTTTAGAATGATATCACGCATGAATTTGCCTTGAATACACAAGTCAGTAAAATTCTCCAGATGTTGTCAATGTGCATTCAATTGAATAGTCCCTCTGAACACAGCAATAAGAACCTTTCTTGATCATTTTATTTCCCTGCTATCAAGTAAAATGCCCATGAATAAGCCTACCAAAGACAAGGTGGGCTATGTTGCCGCATCCAATAGACGTTCAGGGTGAGTTCCATAAGAAGTACTCCAATACTCTCAGTTATCACACCCTACTGTCTATGTTCAATTTTGTCTGCAAATGTGGCATTCATATTCAATGTACAAGCTCATAAAGCAATCACTTTTATTCAGTGTTGTATATCCAGCAACTGCGTATGTCCATGGATGTGCATTCAGATGAATTCGAATCTTTATACCTTAACATTCAATAAACACCTTCATATAAAATCATGAACTGTTTCCATGTCCAATGGACATGGCCAGAAAAGGTCTCAAATTAATCGTGTTAAGTTTCCCTGATTCATGTAAAGCAATTTTATGCCCATTTGAATGTGAAGATAATGCATCGCTTTTTTATGTATGCCCTCAATAGCATACATGCAATCCATTTGTGCAATGATTTCAATGGAGTGTATCTGCCTCCTCGCATATGCATGCTTTCTGCGATTTGTATGCATATGCAATTTCCTTCATAATTTCTAAGCCTAATTGTGACGTTCAAACATGTGAGATTTTTATCTTCTAATGCATAACGAAACTTCGATCAAAATAATGCACGCATTTTTCATATAGCATGTTTTCCCAAATCATTTACAGAAGGGCCATCTGAAACTTTACCTGCGAGGCCAAAGAATTGAACAATGAGATGTCCTTCAAAAGATTTTTGTGTTGCCCTGCTCCCTTTCGCCCACACACACATAGGCAGGCACATCATCATCATCATCATCATCATCACCATCATCATCATCATGACCAGCACCACCCAGAAACCTTCGGAAGCTCTCCCTGTTCTTTCATGGCGATGTGATTAGGTAAAGATGTTTCGGACATTGTTGGCAAATTAACAGGACGGCTCTCCACACGTTCAAACTATGAGGGAGGAAACGCCCAAATTCTAGACACCTTCCATCTTCTGAAAGCATGGCTACATCAAAGGGCGCTTAAGCACCGAATTCTTGAGGTTTTGATATATTGATTGTTTCCAAACGCCACTTGTGGTTGTTCCTATTGCACCTTTTAGTTGAAGAGAACATGCCTTCCATTCTTCAAAAACATTGATAATAAACATCGAAATGCTTCACCGCTACAGAACCCTTTTTAAGTTTTAAGATAACAAGCTAAAAAATTTAGAATGCATCTTTAATGATTATATCAGAAACCCACCATAGAACTGACTTTTAAGAGCTTTCATCAAACCTCCAAAGAGTAACTACTACTATGGCTTTTGAGGCTACCCAAAAAATACCTTAGGCTTCCGGATTGACATCATTTGACCACTGTGCTTACGTGAGGTACTATTGGACTGATGGAAACGAGGAATCCACAGGCTTCAATTACTGTGTTTGTATTATCCCAATCAACTCACATACAAGTAATAGTTAACTCGGTACATTGCAATGTTTCCCAACTCAATACAAAAAACTACCTGTGAGGAAGCTACACAATAAGTCAAGGATATTGATAAAAATCCACCTGCTAGTCAGATAAGATGCGGTTATGTCAATCTTAATGCCTTAAAAATAGTCGCAGTTTCTTCTCGATGGAATAGCAACATGCATATACCCAAAGTACTCAACAAGAATGAGCTTAAGTCTGATTAATCATCGCTCAAAAGATAGAAAATCGTTGAGCTCGGCCTACCTTATAACCCAATCAAACATCAAATGCAATAGAATATCTCAGTTCCAAAAATTCTGTATGAGCAACAATCAAAGGCAGCTCAAAAGTTAGAAAAAGATGCCAGGTCAAGCAGACCCTTTAGATGCAACAGAGAGCTTGGAAGCACGTTTCTTAGCTAAGCTTTCACTCCTGCGCTCACGTTGCTCCTTCAATCGTGAAGCAAGAAGCTTCTGGTATTCAGCAGCCTCGTGTTTAGCCTTGACAATGCGCTTCTTCTTCTCAGCAACTCTACGGCGCTTCCTTTGGAGCGTGATCGGAGTGACCAACCTCTGGATCTTCGGTGCCTTACTACGCTTCTTGCCTACAACCAAGATTGTCAATGCCGCTTTAAAAAATCAAATACGTTCAGCAATTCTTTCAAATATTAGCTTTGGAAGGATCATATATGTTGATAGCATACCAGTGGCTGAGGTGAATGTACGTCGGTATGTATTCACATACTTTCTGACATCATCCTCCTTAGACAAATTAAAGAGCTTCCTGATCTTACTGGCTCTCTTGGGACCTCTCATTCTTGGCTTTTCAGAGTCAGTTAAGCCTGGAAGATCCTGTTCTCCTGTAAACCAATACATAAAAAATGCTCATATCTTTCCCATCCATCCTTCAAGGCAAGGACATAAAAGAGCATTTATACAAGATTTTGAGGGAAAAAGAATGTCTCCCAGAAATCAAGCTAAAAAGACATCCCGTCACACCCATTTTGATTCCCTATCAGAGCATGCTTCCATACCCAAAATAGGAGGAGATCACGAGGAAAGGAATAGCACAACTTTATTAACAATCTTCATGAAGAATATACCCCTATCTAGTTCATACAAGGATTCGATTAAAAGCTAAAAGAATTTGTTCCCAATGCACAATCCTTCATTTGTCTGATGATGAATCAACTAATTGTGTTAAGTTTAGGAACTAAAGAAAACCTGTAAAACGCACATCTTCTCAGTGAGATCTTGTTACCTTGCTTAACAATGACAAGATTGAGCACAGAAAGATCAGGACTGACAATGCAACCTCTCACTGATTTGCGCCTCCTCTCACCATTGCGTCTTCCATATCCTCGGAAGCAAGCAGTTCCTTCACAATGCACATATATCAAATAATTTATCACACAAGAACACCAAAACAAAAAATGAACGATATGAATCAAATACAAGGTGTTACCTCTGTGCATCAGGAGTGATGCACGACCAGGAATAAGGACTCCCTGCTTCATTGGAAATCCTTGCTTGTCACAGCCACCCATAATCTTGAACACGTAGCCTTTAAATTCCTAAAGAGCATAAACAAAACCCAATTTCCTCAGAAACCATCTGACATAAATGATAAACACTACTTGGGGCAAAGTTGATTGACAAGTCCTCACCTCACCAAGGGCATCTCCAGCCACTTCTTGGGAAATACGTTTGTCATAAAATGCACGGCTGCAACATAATATACATGGTGAGAAATTAAACAATCTGTTTGCATACACAAAAACAATCCATTGCTCCTACCAGAAGAACTTGCACTCTGTGAGAATCACTGAGCTGTAACATTCAAGACAATCACATTGATCATAACAAGCTACTTACAGTTTCTGATCATCCTCGATCTCCACTTTTTTCTGACATCCAGTGGTCGGATTCGCGATATTGAGCTGGAAAACACATCAATGCGCTTAAGACCATCAGCGAGGATTCATATAAAATCAGAGCAGAATATGTATACGAAAAGGAAATTTTCTTTTCAGTATATCATGTCTAGATAACACAATGACTAAGGAAATACAGATGAGATTGAGTTTGACGCGGATTAAATAAAAGACAGTAGTCACATACATAACGTGAAGAAGTCAAAGGAGATGCAATGCACTTATGACGGGTACAATATGGAGATGAAAACACTGAATTATTGAACGGTCTTGGGCTCTACAGAAATAGTGCCCATCGACGTACTTTTGATGTCATGAAGCTTTGTCTACAGCGCTGCTTCCCGATGAATGGCGTTACAGCATATTTTCCTCTGCATATTTTTATATCTAGTCTTGTTCCGGTGATTCAAACTGTTCCCTCTAAACAGCCTCTTCGGTGTTTCCTGAAAGCTAGTCATCTGATAACCTTTATCCTCGGAACAGAACTCAAAAGATACCGACAACACCTTATCAGCAAACCCCGAAGAGCTTTTCCTCTTAGATTTCGGTCCTTGAGACCAGAAAGATACGGTAGAGGCTTTTCTTTGAGACTTACGATCCTTGAGAGTGAGAAATACAATCGCTTTCCAACAAACATGCGGCAAAGCTCGGACTTTTACAAAGGGAGGCAGCGGAGGAGGTTCCTATCTTGCGCTAGGGAAACGCGACAAGCATATACAGACACGAAAAGCGATGAGATCAGATGAGAACAACGAGACATAAGGGCATCGCTTCTCTCTGCGGGCGATGTGGCAAAAACCTCTCTCTCTCCCTCCCTCTCCCTCTCCCTCTCCCTCTCTCCATTCGAAATGCAACAACAAAAGAGAATGAGAAAAGGCGGCGAACAGGGGAGGAGCAAGCGGAGTGCAATCAATTTGGCTCTCGGCTTCGAGTCAGGGGGGGGGGAACCCTAAACCACGAACAGCCGATGGGGACTGAGCAAAAGAACTGAAAACCTAGCTCATCGAGCAAGCAGAAAGAAACGGCAGCCCGAAGGGAAGAGAGAGAGAACGAGAGAGAGGCAGACAGGCATACATACCTTCATGACGAGTTACGAGAAGGAGGCAGGTACAGGGAGAGCCTGCGTCTGTGCTGCTGCT
>JBBBWG010011111.1:187029-226790 GCA_037176905.1 Azolla pinnata
CGTCTTCGTCTTCGTCGGATCGACAGAGAAACAGAGGAAGCAAAAGGATAGAGAAGCGAAACCCTAATTTCCATTTATACAGATGAATGCATGCATGCATGCATACATACATCTGTTCTTCAGCATCTGACTGATCAGAATCTTTTCTGCAGAGGAAGATGAAGAAGAAATGGTGTTGTTGTTGTTGTTGTCGTCGTCGTCGTCGTGTGTGTATTGTGATGTTCGAGCTCTTGTCAAATTTGGATTGGATTGGATTGGATTGGATTGGATTGGATTAGATCGGAAATGGGATCGTTCGGAGATGGGCTGAAGTGAGTCGCTCTTCGTTTCGTCGGCTCGATCCCGATCGTCAGGAAGATTCGGCGACAACAGCGCTGCTGATCGATTCGGAGAGAGAGACCGTGGCCCTTTTGTGCGTGTGTGTCGATTGGAGACAGGCGGAGGAGAGCTATAGCTGCTTTCACGTTGCCGCCCCTTGTTCGCCGCACTGATCTCCCGATCGTCGAGAAGACCGGTTTCAGTGCCGGCAGGTGGTGCCGATCGTCCCCGAAAGTTCTTGGACGCGTGGTGTGAAATGCATAGAGAGAAGGAACGAACGCTAAAGCGGAAACAGGAAGAACTTTGGAGCTGTATAGCCCAAATACTACGACGCCGATCGAATAGGCCGACTTTGATCGCGGGTTCGTGATTGTAGCGATGCACTGAGCATCGACCGCATGCTTCTCGTGAAGCTTACGTAGACTGCGATGGAACGAGGACACTCTGAGAGCGCAGCGGTGAATTACTGCGGCAACAGGGGAAGCAGTAGAATAAACAGTGAAGAAAACCCGTTCCAAGTTTGTTTATATGGAAGTCTTCCGAAGATTCTCTTCGCAACCCAAACCGATGTTAATTACAGTTTCAAAGCTCGGATGTATTCGCCACTTGGACATCTCCGTTATCGCTCGACCTTATGCATTTCTGGGCGAATTTGTACAAATGCATGGGTTATTTCTGTGTGTTTTCTTATGTTGGCATTCGAACCCTAGAGCTATTTGTTATTTGTGTGCATTATAGCGAGATCAAGTACGAATTCCTTCCACCGTGCCAAAAGGGTTTTGAACGCCATGAAGCCCTATTCCATACAATTCGATCACAACATTAACCGCTCGAGTCATGGATCAAAAACATGATCAGCGACGATAAAACCAGTTTGATTTCTTGGTTGCATATTCAACAAAACAATCTCCAGAGAATGGGCTTACCACTTTTTACAGGCTACTGAAATGCACCTAAAATTGTCAAGAAGAAAAGATGAATGAAGAAGAAGTTATGTAGTTAGTAGCAACAATTTTTAGAAACACATCAAGCCATATTCCATATGATTCGATCGCAGCATTAACCGCTTGAGTCGTGGATCAAAAAACACGATCGGCAATGATAAAAACCGATTCGATTTCTTGGTTGAATATACAACCAAACAGCTCCAGAGAATTGGCTTCCCAACTTTTACAAGCTATCGAAATGCTCCAGAGAATCGGCTTTCCAGTATTTACAGGCTATTGAAATGCTCCAGAGAATTGTCTTTCTTTCTAGTTTTTACAAGCTATTGAAATGCTATTGAAATGCTCCAAAGAAATTGGCTTTCTTTCCAGTTTTTACAGGCTATTGAAATGCTCGAGAGAAATTGGCTTTCTTTCCAGTTTTTACAAGCTATTGAAATACTATTGAAATGCTCCAGAGGATTGGCTTTCTTTCCGGTTTTTATAGGCTATTGAAATGCTCCAGACAAACTGGCTTTCGAAATTTCCAATTTTTACAAGCTATTGAAATGCTCCAGAGAACTGGCTTTCTTTCCAGTTTTTATAGGCTATTGAAATGGTATTGAAATGCTCCAGAGAAATTAGTTTTCTTTCCAGTTTTTACAAGCTATTGAAATGCTATTGAAATGCTTCAAAGAAATTGGCTTTCTTTCCAATTTTTTTTTACAGTCTATTGAAATGCTCTACTGAAATGCTCCATAGAAATTGGCTTTCTTTCCAGTTTTTACAAGCTATTGAAATGCTATTGAAATGCTCCAGAGAAATTGGCTTTCTTTCGAGACTACTGAAAAATGAAGAAGAAGAAGAAGGTGTGTAGTTAGCAGCAGAACTCAGAGCTCCAACTACTCCCTCCCCCTCTCCCCTGTTCCTTCCTTCCCTCGCACTGTCGAACCCTCGTCGCGCCTTCCGTCCTCCTCCCCCATCACTCTGAACCCCGGGCCTAACATTTCCTGCGCCGTAGCGTTTCGCACAGCTTTCGCAGCCACGCCTCTCTCCCAGGTAAAAAGCATTTCGATTTGCCTTACTACAGTCCCTTGCCCATGGCTTCAAAAGACTTAACATTTGACATGCGTCTGCGTCGGCATTCCTGCTTGCAAAAGCGCCCTTTTCCTTATCTTTTGCAACTTCGTATCGTCTTAAACCCTAAACCCTCAACCATTCCTACGCATATATATAGCACACACATTCCACACGGTCGTACACAGAGATATAGAGATGCACACAAACATACAATAGGCGCAGACGTATGCATGGACATACACACATAGATGCAACCTTTTTACATATACATATTTGCATGCCTATACGCAGACATATCCATTTGTCTATGCACTCATCCATATATCCATCCAGTATTTCACGAAGGCAGAAACGTAATATTAGGATTTAGAGCCTCAAATGCTATGTTTGTATACATTGGGAATAAAGAAGAAGACCAACTATATATTTTGTAGAAAGAGGCATCAGATTCAACCACTTGGAAATTTGCTTATTTGAAGTGAGATATGTATTAAAATGCTTTGATGAACTAAATTGCTGTTAGAATGGATCGATGAAGAAATGTTCATGTAGAAGAATTTAATCCCCAGCTATACGTTTTCTGAAAGACTGCATATGTCTAGAAATGTTTTCTGGGAAAGAAAAGTTGTACGAGTTTTCATAAAAATTTAGGAACTGGTGTCTCATCAAACACCACTTTTTTCTTTTTTTCATTTGTGTGAAGGGTTCTTTGTAAGCAAATGCATTGGAGGTAATGCTGCTGTAGAATTCTTAGGCCGTAAATGTAAGGCATTCAACGCATATGCTTATAAGCAAAAGCTTTAGGGAGACGAATTTTCTTAAGAGCAGGAATAGCTTTATTAATTTCTTCTGCTGGTAACTGGATGGTCTCAACTCAATGATCACCTGTGTCGATGGTTGTGTAGGGCTTTGGATAAAATCCCAGATATGTTTTTGGGAGACGAACAGCCTACCTTGTTGAATGGAACAGATCATGACACAGACCAAATATCGGATATGGAGGATGACGTGACCAGTTGTACTTGGATCAACGAGAAGACTATCAGGAAGATTGAACAAACTTTTATTGATGATCAAGGTTTGATTTCACACCAGATGAGGTCGTTTGATGACTTTATGAACCGAGGCATACAAAATTTCATGGATAACATGCCCGAGATTGAGATCTTGCCAAATAAATCATCTTTTTCCGAGAAGAAATGTAGGCATGTGAAACTTCGGTTCACGAAGGTGCATGTCTCCAAACCTGATGTTTCCGAGAAAGATGGAGATGCTCGGATCCTTCTACCCAATGAGGCTATGTGTCGGAACTTCACTTATAGTTCAAAAGTTGAAGTGGATGTTAATGTCAAAGTATGTTTATCGATCTTTTTTTTCCTCACCTAAGGTTTGTTCTTTTCTTTAGATTTGATCTAACTGCTTTTTTTTTTCTGAGAAACCAATCTGCTCTTCTCTTGAAAATCTCAGTTTTATAGACCTTTCTATCAGTCAGCCAATGCAAAAGGAAAAGGGAATTCAAAGATGAATAAAAATTGGAGTTCAAATGGTAAACATCAGACATTCTCAGCTCTTCATGATGTAGGCGAAGAATTAATGGAAGATGAGCACGTTGAGAGAGTGTTACTTGGAAGGATTCCAATAATGGTGAATTCGTCATATTGCAATTCTCGTGACCTCTCGAAAGACAAATTACTCCATGGAAATCAGTGCTTATTTGACCTTGGAGGCTACTTCATTATCAAAGGATCTGAAAAGGTATGTTTCCCTGGCAGATCTTAAGGGAAATATGCTTGAACTCTTATCAATTCCATCTTACAAAGTGTTGACATAATTCTTTGAACGTACTTCATTTATGGGTCTGTGTATACTTTTCTAACATGTTATGTCTCAGCAATTGGAAAGATTTCTTTAGTTTTCTAGAGATATGTACACCAACAATGATCATACAACCCAATACCTTTAACCATGGAGTAATTTACTACTCTTAGACATTTGTTGATGTGCGTGCGTTGCACTGTAATGCAGCCAAAGCATCATGCTCAATGAAAACCATGAAATTGAAAAGAATATCACTGTAGTCATGGAAATGGATCTGGTTGTGTTATGTATTCAGGTGCGGATGTTCAAAAAACAAATTATATCATCATGAGATGAACATGACATTGTTATGAATGTTAATAAGTGTTAATCCTAGCTTGGTATTAGATATGACATCTACTGTGCTGTAATGATTCAGGTGCTCATAAGTCAAGAAGAGGTGGCACGAGGGTTTCGGTGCGTACCTTTGAAAGATAATAAAGGATTCCAAGGGAAGCTGCCAATCCTCACAAAGGGTTTATATTCAAGGTTATCACATCTGATAGTTAATCTCAAGTTCAACAATGCTATGAAGGGAAGGAAAAAGGAGAATCATGTCCTTGTTCCGTATGTCACAATCCAGATTCCATACTTCAAGCAAGAAGTCAATGCAGTCATATTACTCCGTGCCCTTGGACTAACATCAGATAAAGATTTGATGGACATTATGTGCATCGATGCACACACTATAGAATTGGTTTTGCCATCAATCAAGGAATCAGAAGAAGAGATTTGGGAGGTGTTGAAAGATGACTTGAGAGCAGATGCAGAAATAGGAAAAAGTGAATCCAGTAGAAGGGCTGCCCTCAAGATACTAGGGAGTACCTTGAAAAGCAATCACCCAGAAGGCCGGGAAGAATCTGCTTCTGCAATACTTGAAAGATGCCTCTTTCCAGATGTAAACCATGACCGTAAAAAGGCCATTCTTCTTGGATGCATGATTGCAGAATTGCTATCATGCTCTATTGGGAGACGTCGAATATATGATAGAGATATCATGCAGAACAAGAGGTTGGAGGTCGCTGGAAATCTTTTTCACAATGAATTCAGAAGAGAGATGTGTATTATTGTGAAGCAAATGAGACTAGGAATTCAGAAGGCCTTGTCGAAGGATGCAGGAAGAATTGATGTTCAGAAATACCTCAATACATATGTACTGCTTCATGGTTTTGAAAAAGCATTTGCCACTGGAAATTGGGCACTCCCTGCTCACAAAATAGGTGTGGGGCCGGGGGGCATTGCTGTGACGCTTGCACGAACCAATGCTATAGAAATGATAAGTATTCTTCGGCAAACCGAATTACACATCAACACGAGGACGGACTTGTCGAATGCACGCCTTCCGTATGTGAACAATCTCACTTAATTCATTCTTTATTTGGTTTTTATGTTTGTTTCAAAGATATATTTGTCATTTCTTTTGCATAGTCTTGTGTAATTAGCAGTATTAAGTGCATGTACATATTTCTCTTGACCATGTTTCCGCAGTTTTTATTGATTCCATATGAACTGTATTGTGTGCAAGTTTTTTCTATGTTGTGCTGTGTGAGTCATTGTTAAGAAATAATTCATAAATGACATTTTTGATAATATAGTGCTGTGATGGAGACTAGCATGCTCTCTGCAATAAATATTGTGTGGGCTCCTTTCTTGAAGAATGCAAAAGAACCATAGAAAGCTATACCATGATATCACTACAACCATTTTCACTTATGAAGCTCAACCTTTTATATAAAATATAATCTAAATTTTCATTATACACGAGAACACAAATTTTCTAATGGCTGGTTTTCTTCATTGCAACAGCAATAAGTTTTATATAGGACGATTTTGTGTTGTGCAATCGCCAGATGGTGCTAAATGTGGGCTTGTCAAGAGTCTCGCTCTCCTAAGCCATGTCACCTTGGAAACTGACCAAGACAAGATTATTAGTGTCATCAAGGCATTCGGGGTGAAACGTTTTGATGCATTAGCTCTCTGTGAGTTGACATCAATCTCAAAGGTATCCATCGATGGAATCTGGATGGCTGCAACAAATGAACCGAAGAAACTTGTCAAACACCTTCGGTCTTTGCGACGTTCTTTGGAGATCAGTTTTGAGGTAAAGTCAATTACACTGATAAGTATTTTGTGAGCACTATGCGCTCAAAGTTTCCTCATACAAATCGGCAGAGAGAACAGGTCTCATGGTAATCGTGACGTTTTTGCATGATATATACTTTCATATAATAAATAATTGATCTTTGTAACGTTTTGTGAAATGATGTTCCACTGTTATAACAGGTAGAAATCACTGAAGACAATGTAGCAAGAGAGGTTAGAATTAGGTGTGATTCAGGCCGAATTTTAAGGCCTTTGATAATCTTAAAGCATCTCCATGATGCATCCATTTTCGACATCAAAAAGCTGACCATGATGGAGCTCTTGAGGGCACAAATCGTCGAGTTCATTGGGTCAGATGAAGAATCTAATTGTGTGGTTGCAGCTGACATCCGTGAGGTTAATGAAGCAAGAAGAGATCAGCAAAAACACTTTACTCACTGTGAAATACACTCATGTTATTTGTTTGGGTTGGGGGCATCCTTAATTCCATTTGCTAACCATAACAATGGATCAAGAGTTATGTTTCAAGCACAGAAACTTTGTAAGCAAGCGATTGGACACTACACGACTTGCTTACGAGGACGAGTAGGTAAATCGGGCCAGCATTTGTTATATCCCCAGGTACCATTAGTAAACACAAGAGCGTCACGGCTTATAAACAAAGATGAACTTGTAAATGGTCAGAATCTAGTTGTGGCAGTTTGCCCTTTTTTTGGATACAACCAAGAAGATTCTATTGTAATGAATGAATCTTCAATTCAACGTGGGTTGTTGCAATCCATGCACTACAAAGGGCATACCACTACATGCAATAAGGATATGGTCACTATGATGAAACCAGCAGAATCAGATGCGCGGCGAAGTATCAAAATGAATACAGCATATGAGAAACTGGATGCTGATGGTTTACCTTACATAGGTGCCAATCTTGGTTGGAATGAGGTTATCTTTGGGAGAGTCACTGTAAAGCCAACTAATGCTGTTCATGAAGATAAGAGTATAGATCTGAGAATGCGGGAAAAGGGAAGAGTAGATAGTGTGATGGTGGCTGCAGGTGAGGATGAAAGCATAATTGCACGGGTAACACTGAGTGAGAAGAGGTTCCCAGTTGTTGGTGACAAGTTCTCTTCCATGCATGGACAGAAAGGGGTGATAGGATACATAGCAGGACAGCATGAAATGCCCTTCACTCGCCAAGGTATAGTCCCTGATGTTATTATTAATCCGCATTCATTTCCGTCGCGACAAACAACAGGACAACTCCTAGAAACTCATCTAGGAAAGCTCTCCGCCATTAAAGGTGAAATACGTGATGGGACTGCATTCTGCCATCAAACCATTGATGCTATGATAGCTGAATTACATGGGTGAGTGCATGTGCTCTTTTATCTTTTATCATGTTGTTCTTTACTCTCTCATGACTAATTTTTATGGTTGGTGTTATATTTTCCATTTTACCTCTTAGGTTGGGCTACCAAAAGTGGGGAGAAGAAGTAATGTATAGTGGGCAAACAGGGCAAGCCATGGAAGCCAAGATATTTGTTGGGTGTTTGTTTTACCAACGTCTAACTAAGATGGCAGAGGATCAAGTGAAGTTTAGGAGTAAAGGACCTACACATCCTCTGACACGGCAGCCTGTTGATGATCGACAAAGGCATGGTGGCGTAAGGATTGGAGAAATGGAGAGAGACTGTCTCCTTGCACATGGAGCCACTGTAAATGTACAAGAAAGGTTATTTCGTATATCTGATCCATACCGAGTTCACATATGCCAAGGATGTAACGTCATTGCTTCAAGAGACTCGAAGGCTTCCATTCGGTTCTGCAAATTTTGCAAGACTGGCAAGCACATTGTGCTAGTTGATGTGCCATATGCTTGCAAATTATTATACCAAGAGCTTTTGAGCATGGGAGTGTTCATGAGATTTGAAACAGAACTTGATTGAGATAAGCGTGGAAGACCCCGTCATTTTCTGGTTCATAACCTTTTGGTTATCATTCTGTTCATGAAAGCTCGTTCGACGTCATCTTCTTCACGAGCTTACATGCCCGAGAGCTTTTGGAGTTGTAGGACATCCATGGGAAGCTTTGGATGGTCTTCTTCTTCAGCTTTTGGATTATCGTCTAGAGATTCATGGGAAGCTTCGGGCAGTTCTCTGAGGTTTTGGATTACAATCTGGACGTTTTTAAGAGCCATTCAACAGCAGTTCTTTTTTTTCTCCAAAAACTAGTCTCTTCATGAGCTTTTTGGGCACACTACATGGTGAGCTTTTTGTATCAACAATGTAGAAATACATTTGTATCAAATGCTAACCTGCATACTTCACATGCATTCCTGGCATTCCTGTTTTGTGCAGTTGCTTGCCATCTCCTGCTTACATAGATGGTCATATAGATGTTTTATATATGCACGTAGGTGATTATATAGGTCCAATGGATTCCTGTTTTGACATCGACTACCACTGCTTTTACTTCAAAAGACCAATGTAATCTGGCAAAGGTTGTGGGTAAAGATTGAGTTGAGTGTATTTGCCATCGGATTGATGTCGATTTTGTCCAACGTTTCTCTTTCTTTTGGGCATTGTATTTGGGCTATTGTCTATTTGAAAAATGTAAACATTAAATTGCTCTAGATGTTTCTAGTTATGAATGGGGTTGGACAAAATCGAAGTCAATCTGATGTTTTAAGTAAGCGGTAATGACAACGCATATGAACATTATCCTTATCCCCCTTTGGTAAGCAGGACTTTTTCAAGCAATGATCATTATCGTACGGATAAGAGCAGTTAATCACTGAAGATTATGCATGGTAACTTGATCGTTTTAGGTGGGGGTTATGTCTCTTCATCTCCTCGGGATCACATCATGGCCATGCATTAGTACATTATCACGTAACTACTATTTCTGGGAGAAATAGGTGGTGTCGATCACATAGTTGTGCCAAAATTCAACTTATTGGAGAAATTTTGAAGCATTTTCTTCTATGCCACTAACAATTCCTTAGCTGGCTCTTATTAGAATCAGATTATCAAAAGTGCTGAACCAAAGCTTAATTCACCTAGAAAGACTTCGGCATTTCTTATGGAATGAAGCTTAATTTTGACAGCTGTTGGGCCAGAAAACTAAGTTTTTGTATTTCAATCTGTGTTTCTTTATGCTTATCAGATCTGTTCCTTACGTTTCCCAAGTGGAATTACATGTGGAATTACTTTTGCGGCAGCATTGATATATGAATGAGCTAGACTTGATACATTTCAACAATGAATAAACTTTCAACATGGCTATGTAGTTCTTAATGGTAACTGGATGGCCTTAAAATAAGACATGAGCATTAGCATCATGTGAATCACAATTGTATCCTCCAGAGTATTGCAACATCAAGTTTTCATTGTGGCCAAACAATATTCTCATGCTTGCCAGAGGATTGAGTCAACCTGCTGAATGTTGTGGTTATATTTATTTAGATATAAATGTAAAGAATTATGGCTTCCTTTGGTCTCCTAAACTACATATTACATGTACATATCCTTAGAGTTGGGTTGTCCAAAACAACTCAGTAAACTCTAACCTTGCTTGCTTGCTTGCTTGTATACAACAAAGCACAATGCACCACTTCCTTGGCTCTGATATATAATTCATATAGACATGTCATTTCAAGGCGAACGTTGCATGAGTCGCACGAGTGATTGAACCACCTCTGACATGGGTGGTCTGAACTCCATTTCAGGCTAATAAAGAAAACATTAAAACTATCAGAGGAAAATACGATATCGATGCAAACTCTTTTTAGTTCATAATATACAAAATGTATAAAAAGTATGTCAAACATTCTTGACCTAAAACAGAACCTTGAAGAATGGGTGAGAATTATGAGACCAAAATTGAATTGTGGTGGTGACTCTTGACGTTCAAGAACATTAATAATGGCAATTGAGAGGAAAAGAAATTTGTGTAGGGTTTGGTTTAGGGTGCAAAAGAGAAAGAAGGGGAGTACAGAGTACCTGTACACATAGTGCAACGATGTCAGCAAACCGAGAAAGTGACTTGACTGGATACATCCCTTGTAAGGAAGGATCCACCATGTTAGCTAATGCATCGATATCATGAAGTTGAGGAATAGCCCATCTCACTAATGCTTGTTCTCCTCTTAGCCTTGTACTGCATCACAACGAAATATGAATTTTATATATAACAATAGATTCCTTTCTCGAAAGAAAAAAAAACAAAAAGGAGAAAGAAAAGAAAAACAATACGAATGGTTCACCTACCTGTCCAAAGGCTTTCTTCCTGTCAAAAGTTCTAACATCACAACACCGTAACTGTAAACATCACTTTGCCATGTATGAATTCCAGACATGGTGAATTCTGGGGCATGGTACCCAGACGAACCATCCAACTAAACCCCACGAACATAAATAACACAAATATTAATGATTTCAATAAAATGTATTGTATGGTATTGAACTTAGAAATAAAAATTTCTCAGCATGGGCCTTACATCGGATTCTGCACCAGACACTAAGACATGGGTCCCACACTCAGAGAGATGAGGATTCAGGTTCTCATCCAGAAGAATGTTGGAAGAGTTGACATTTTTGTGGACAACTGCAGGTTGACATGCTTCGTGAAGATACCTGTCTCACAAAGGACACACGTTAGATTGGGGATATTTAACTATCCGATGGTAATTTATCAAGTATCAAGGATTTTGAAAATTTTTGGCTATTTCTATGATGAATATATCTGTAAAGTTCAGTCAAGAAACTACTCCTTCATGAATATATCTGTAGAGTTTGTACAGGAAGCAATTAATTCAGTAAATACATGTAATATTTGCTAAATGCGCACAAAATTGTGAAAAATTAGCCTAGTTTCTACATTCCCATGGTTCTATAACCTATGCATTTGCACAAACCAACTTAAATTCAAGGATTCGTTTAGGTACACCCTGCTGACTTAGGAAGACAAAGAGAAAATAAGCAGAGAAAACAATGAATAGTTTTCTTGTTTTTCTGATGACCAGATGGAGAGAAATTCTTACTCCAGAGCTTGAGCAGTGCCTACTGCAATCTTCACTCGAGCATTCCATGTAAGTCCCTCATCCTCCCCACTGTGTAACATATCATGTAGAGAGCCACTGTGAAAGTATTGATACACAAGCAAACGTTGGCCATGCTCAATACAGTATCCGATCAACTCGACGATATAAGGATTGTGGAGTCGTGAAATATTCGATACAATTTCCAAAAATTCATCTTCTTTCTGAACTGCCGATATATTGTTAATCTTCTTCACTGCCATAATCTGTGTGTGTAGATCACAATGCTAAGTCAAGTTCTAAAACAGAATAATGTTGAAACTTGCCAAGGAAGAAAAGAAATAATGAGCAAAAAGAAAGCCATTTACATTTCTATGTACAAAACATACCTTTCCATTGGAGAAATTGGCCCTGTAAACAGAACCAGATCCACCTTCACTAATAAGGCAATCTTCATTGAAGCTGTTAGTGGCAAGTTGTAAGTCAGCAATAGAGTAAACTGTAGCTGTAATATTGTTCTTCCCTTTTCTGAACGACGTTTTTCTAGAGACCTTCTCGATTATGGATTCTTTGTGCATCTCTGAAGGAGGGAGCTTTAGAACAGTTTCTACTGGTAAAAGACTTGTCATTGATTCACTGGCTGAAATAAAAGCATGCCAAAAATAAATGCCTTTTGCATCTAACACATATATTACATTCGAAAGCTTTAATAATCATATTGTCACACTGCTTACCAACAAAAAAAGAAGAAACTTCTAACATTTTTAAATAGGTAAGTGTACAATGATCAGATCCTATAAATTAGGATAGCTGCATTGATTGAAAATAAAAACTAGCTCCTAAAGATAATGTAGAAAGAAATGGTGAAATAGAATAATTTCTTCTAGATAGCTAGATTGGCCAATAATACAATCTAGTCAATAGTTATCAAGGTATTTGCACATAGTCAGCACAAATCCACCAAGATCAAGAAAAAATGGAAACCATAATGTCAAGTAAATACTATATTTTCGTCCTTCCAGCCTCATGAAATGATTGAAAAGAAGATTGAGGAGATTCAAAAAATGTTCCTGAGGAGACCTGTTGGGAGTTATATCCACTACCTTTTATATTAGAAGAGGGCAAGAGACCAATAGAGATGTTGGCATTACAAAAAGTGCATAGATAAATTACAAAAATTAAGAATATGCCAAAGCATAGGTTACCATATCTAGCTTGAAATGTCGCATGCAAGCTACATAAGGACCATGAGAGCAAAGTATTATCAAGTGGTTGGGTGCTTGAAATAAGAAAATGGTTTGGAAGGTGGGGTGTAAAAGAGCTCTTGGAACTCTTCAGTGATGCTATGCAATATGCTATTAGTTGAGGAAAAACAAGGAAAAAGACACAAGTTGGAATATTATGTTGCAAATACAACCAGCTAGGTATGTTGCCCCATGCCATCGTGGATAACGGCATGCAAAATATCCAATGAAGGTCTAGTGGAAGATGAGTGCCATTTTCTTTCGACATGCTCAGCATATAGCAAGATTCAAGAAACGTTTGGTGGCATATTAAGAGGTAGTGATAACCTTAATATTATACTGGAGTACCACATATATGCAAACATTACTTTCTCATAGAGATGTTTTACTCCAAGGCATGAACATCCCTTCTTAGGAATGAGAAACCCATCAAGAAATATGTAATGGGTCAAAAAGGCCTCTTTGTGGACGCTAAGAACTAATTCTAGTTCTAACTCTAATGAAAAGGACATGTTCCAAAAGACCTTCAAAAAGCCAATGATTCTAAAGGTGTGCAATCCCTTAGTTCTCTTTCAACCACAGTTTTAAAATTGATCATTATAAGCTGAAAATTAGCTTGCCTGTTTCAGAATGAGTGTCTTGTTGTGGCAACAATCCAAGAACCGTGGTCGATTGATGTTTCTCCTCGTCAGTAACGTTATGACGGGATTTTCGGATGAAAAAAGCAACAATAAGCGAAACAACAACAGCTCCTAAAATACAAGCAATCGCTATTCCTGCGATAGTTCCACCAGAAGGATTTTGACCCCCTGAAGTGTTTGACGGTGGACTAGATTTCCTCTTTGGTGGACTTGGAGGAGGAGGTGTATATGGAGGCGGTGGTGGAGCTGGAGACGTGCTGAACGAATTTCCACCGTATCTATTTGGGACACACCATCACATGTTTTAATGCCAACTCACAAATGATTTCAAGGAAAAGTAACTGGGAATGTCCACCTATGCATGCCCAAATCTTTAGACAAGTTTATCATACTCACTTTAAATTTCTAATAGTGTTAAATGAAGCTGGGATCCATCCAGTGAATTGATTATGTTCGATGTCCCTGAACAACAATACAAATAAAGCATGTCTGAATTAAAAATAAATAGGCTCATATATATACCTATTATTTATATATCTCAGCAGAAAAGATGATATTTTCACTAGAGGGCTACAGCTATGTAGCTGTTCCGCTTGTGAAAATGTGAATATATGTATCATATTTTAATACTTTAACAAGTATCTGTACATGTGTAAAGAACTTACAGATCACTGAGCTGCAGGTTTTCTAGAATATTCACAGGTCCTGTTAACTGGTTATATTGCAAATATCTAGAAGTCAACCAAAACAATTAGAAACTAGATTTACTGTAGACAGAATATACAAAGTTTGTAAAGAACCATAAATGATAAGACCTACAGGGAACTGAGGTTGAACAGATTTGAGAAGGACTGTGGTAGCTGTCCCGATATATTATTGAAGGACAAGTTGCTGCAACAAAACAGACGACCAAAAAAATGGAACTTTCAGCCATCTGTAATAGATATATGTTTTAAAGATTAGCAGCCATAAACATCGTGCTATATACTGCAAAACATCAACCTAAAAGATTATACATAGTTGTATATGGGTTATCAACCCATCCCAACTACAGCACTACACTTTGCATGCATAGGATCTTCTAAGCTTTGAAAATTTGTCTTCTTCATCGTTTGGCTTGAACGAATCTTCTAAGAGAATAAGTGGTTATATTTTCAAGTTTGGGAAAGCCATAAATTGAAGGACATCCCGTTTTGGTGCAGTGGGGCACTTCATCACTTGCAAAGTCACTAAGGCACCAAGATAATCAAGGTCTAGGGTCCATATATTAAATAGAACCACACTTTGCCTGAGGAGGCCTGCCCAAGAATATGGAGTTGAGAAGATTCCTCTACTTTTGGCCGGTGCGTGGCAAAAGTAAGAATTCTCCGTATATAGAATATTTAAATCAAGGAATTCATACTGACATGACAGAGAGGTTCTGAAGATTTGAAAATGTATCTGGAATGCTTCCCGTGATAAAATTATTGTCTGCATACCTGCAATAATCATGTGTCAATTCCATCATCTACCCATTTTTCCTGTGCATAAATGATAATCGGGTTATAATTTGAGAAACGTACAGGTATACCAAGCTATGCAAAGAAGATAATCCATTCAGTGTGCCGCCTTGAAAAGAATTGTGACCTATGTTCCTGTAGAAAGAACTCACAATGAAGTCAAGGTGAAACTGCTTCTTTTAAGTTTTGTTTTCCTCCAATTTTTGAAGTTCAAGTGAGGTAACAGAGCCTACAAGATTTGAAGAGCCGAGGGCAAATTGAGAGTGTTGCCAGACAACTGATTGTTGCTAATATCCCTGCACGAGAAAAATCAGGTATCAGCATAACAGGCTACAAAAACAAAAATCAATTAAAAACAGTTCTGAAAAGCAACATTGTTGACTTGAAAAAATTGTCTGCAAAATGACACTAAAACCCTTTTACAGAAGCAAAGCTACTTGATTCAAACATGGCTCAAATCCATCAACAATTTGCTGACTGGAACGAAAGAAAAATTTGCTTGAATTTACATAAAGAAACAGCAATGTGTGATTAAAAAACGACCTAAACACTATAAAAAAACATGATGGCCATTGGTTACTACCAGAAAGAAAAGCCCATTAGCACACATAAAAAAAATAAGACCCCATGATTATAACAAAAAAATGACTTTTTCTAGCACGGAGGTTTCCAAGAGGTTAATGAAGACATACAATGTTACGAGCGAAGTGAGTTGGCTGAAATCAGTGACCCAACCTGAAAGTCCGAGACCTGAAAGATGGCTGAAAACAAGAAAATAATGAAGACCTGACAAGTACAAGCATATTCATCATCAACACCATCAAAACCTTCTCTTACATTGCCATGAAAGAGAGAGTGATTGGTATGAATGTGGAAAGAGAGAGAGAGAGAGAGAGAGAGAGAGAGAGAGGTAAGGACGGATATGTTGAAAAGAAGCGGTATTGCTCAAACCTTACATTCCGGTGACGGCAGAACCAATGCAATGGATCCCTTTCCAAGCCTGAGAAGCAGAGCAGGGATCAGGGTTGGTATACGTCCACCCGGACAAAGATGCGGGTTGGCCCACGCTCCCGAGAAAACTCGTCAAGCTTTTCACTGCAATGGAAAAGGAAGATCGACATCAACAAAGACGTGGAATGCGAGATCGAAGAAGCTGAAGAAGAAGAACAAGAAGAAGCTGAAGAAGAAGAAGAAGACGACGAAGAAGACAATGATGATACGTTGAAGCCACGAGGGTTAGCAATCCAACAGCGATCGGAGACATGAATACGTTGATCGATCTTATGCTCGGAGAGAAACAGACCGAGACACGCACACGCATAGACATCAGGCTTACCATCGTCGGGATCGGTGGTGGCAGCGGAGGTGCTGAGAAGGGCGAAGAAGAGCAGCACGAGCCTTATTAGCAATGCCATGTGCAGAAACGGAATGCCCGAGGTGGAGATGGAGAGGAACGGACGAGAAAGGAGGGATCTAGCAGAAGCTATGGAGCAGGAAGAAGAACGAAGAACGAAGAAGAAGAAGAAGAAGAAGAACGAAGAACGAAGAAGTCAGTTGTCTGTGGATGAGGGGAAGAAGAAAGCGACAGCTCACATCCTCCATGGCCACACATGCACACATACATACATGCATGCATGCATGTATGTATGTCTGCATGCATGGATGTGTGCATGCATGCATGCATCATCACAACAAGAATACGTGCGGATGCATGCATACATACGCACCACTTACATGCACACACACATAGACACACATCATGCATACCGTCTGGCATTACGCACACATGCATGCATGCATAGCACTTGGCATAACACATACGGACATGGATGTATACATACATACATACATACGCAATACAGACAACCTTGGCATAGCATAGCACACAGAGGAATGCATGTAAATGATGGCATCTGTTGGCAAATAGCATGCACACATACATACATCCACACATACATCCACACATACATCCACACATACATCCACACATACACCCCATGCACACATGCACACATGCACACATGCATACATGCATACATACATGCATATAGTGACATATAAACTGATATTGACATTGGGCTTCTTTGTCTTACGAGTCTTTCGCTTGCAGTTTTTCTGGCGCGTCTGGCTCCTGGGACTCTAAATCGACTCTTCTTCCTCTCGAACATAATTGCGAAACCTCGCGACAGTGGCAAACCCTGCTAATACCTCTTACGGACTTGTGCTGGAAAACCCGTGATCCCATTCGCTCGGAATCTGCACGTTTAACAGTCACGCTTCGCCGATGAGACGAAAGCTTGTACGCGAATAGCTCTCTGGTTTCTTTCGCATGCACGGATTTTTTTCTCTCCTTTGATTTAGATATTACCATTGGTTGTTTGTGATATCGCCCCCGAAGTCAAACATGGGGTGGGGTTGGGGGGGGGGTTCATCAAACAATATTCCATTCTCCATCCCATAGTTGACTTTTGATTCGGCATCACGATCGGGCCCTAAAACATATTCTTCGTCCGAAAGCTTCGTGCGCCTAGCTAACGGTTGCTCAAAGCTTTGATCTCATCGACACAGTTTCGACGCGACAAACAAAAATAAATCAACACATTCAAAGTGGGGGTGCCTTCTTCCTTCTTTCACGCGGATGCAAAAACAATGCTGAGTCTCTATCTAGGCCTTAACTGGAAGCATAAATTTTGGTGCTCTTGCTCATGCGAGATTGGTCATGACTTCCAATTGCCATGGAATTTCGTAACACCGTCGAGCTGTGCTTTTCGATGAGCCCGAACGAGCAAACGAACATTGGATCTGTTGCTGGTTGGAATGCAATTTATACATGTGATCGCTTCATCCCATCGAACATAATTCTCTGTTCGTCCATCGAGCGACAACATTGAATGATTGTATGGCTCACTCTTCTTCTCGGCCGTTCCTCCGTGCGCATCTCGCTTGAATGACGCATCCTTCAATGTTTGATGCTCGCCCCGGCAGCATGACAGTAGAGTTTTTTGTCAAAAGCACAGACAAACACAAGATGCTCTTCGACGCATAAGAATGCGTCCGTTCTGAACGCGAGCAACGGGAAGAATCAGAGCAAAAGAAGAAACTATTAGTATTTGCATCGAAGAGGGGTGGAAGAGAGAAACCGATGGAATCAAACACACATGGGCAAGAAGACGGACCAAGTCCTTTAGGTCTTTCGAATGGACAATAATATGTGAAGGTTTTGTCAGCTGGTGCATCGAAATGAAAGCACACACATACGCACGATGAAATTGAGAGCACGGTAAGCTCGGATGATAACTCTAAATCACGGTTATATAGATGGAGAGCGAGCGAAAGATTCACATTGCGACTGGAATCTTAAATAGTAAGGATCCAAGAAAATCTATGAAGGTTCTACTGTCAGGCATAACAACAGCAGACACATCGAACTCAAAGCACGCATATATGCACGACGAGATCGAGAGCATGGTAAGCCCGAAAAGACCGCACAAGGGGGGTGGGGGGGGATAACTCGGAGGCATGGTTACATAGGTCGAGAGGGAGCAGCAGATTCACATCGTTGCTGGGATCTTAAACAGCAAAGGATCGATCACAAAAACGTTTTGGCTAGAACTGGGATCGATGTACGGCTGCGGCACTTGGAATCTGATCCGACCCGACCGTGTGCGAGGGCACACTGGGGAAGAAGAGGTGTCGTAGAAGATTCGGAAGATTCCAGATCGTGGGAGGGCATTGCTGAAGAGATGCTCTGGAAGATTCCAGATCGTAGAAGATTCCAGATCGTGGGAGGGCACTCTTGAAGAGATGCTCTGGAAGATTCCAGATCGTAGAAGAGCATTCTCGAAGATTCCAGATCGTGGGAGGGCATTCTTGAAGAAACGCTCTGGAAGATTCCAGTTCGCACAGGGGCATTCTGTGGAATTAGGGAAAACGTCGCCATCGCTCTTCTTCGCCTTCAGCAGCGCGCGACGCGAGCGACCGAGCAGCAGCCATGGAGCAGAAGGTGCTGAGCTATGGCGACGTCCTTCTGCGGAGCTCTGACTTGGAGATCCTGCGCAGCCCGACCGCCTTCCTCAACGACCTCATCATCGAATTCTACCTTGCCCATCTTCTCGATTCCGCCGAACGAGAACGAGAACGGGAACGAGAACGAGATCGGGAACGAGAACGAGAACGAGATCGAGAACGCCACCGGCATGCAGAGGGAGAAGACGCGCAGGAACACCCGATCAAGGACGCTGTCCTCCTACTCCCACCTGCCACTTCCTTCTGGATCGCTCGCTGCCCCGACGTCTCCGACACTTTGCGCGATTCTCTTGACCCTCTCCTCCTCCCACGGCGAGAGGTACTTTTCTGACGCTTCAAATCCTCACTGCTTTTGGAATGAATCAGCCTCCAGGCCTTGCCGAGTTACCTTGCCTGTGGCTCTGTTTCCAATTGAACAGTTCCGACATGTTTTTAGGCCGCAATGTATTTGTGCTTGTTGAGACCTCCATGTTCTACGGCGCAAATATATACACAGTGTTCGAGTCCTTAGAAGATTGGTTGCATGATAAACCTGCATTGGTTGAGACGGTTTGAACCAAATGTGCAGAACTCCTCATATTGTGCATAAGCTATCGTCTGCTTGGCTAACACACACAATCGTTAATAGTTTATTTACTGCCATTTGTGATCAATTACATATCAGTCAACATGTTATAATCCGCTTGATTGGAAAAACACAATGCTTGTCACTTCCAAAGTATTCATTGCAACACATGTGTTGGTCGGAACTTTGGAACCATACATGGTTCGAATGTCCATCCATGGGTAAACCATGGATGGAGAATTCTGGATTTTGATATTGACCAGATGAATTTTGGTGAACTTGTACGGGTTGAAACTTTCGAACCGAATTTGGCAAACTCCTTATCGGTGTGTAACATATGGCTTGCTTGGCGAACAAACACATGTAATATTTAAGACTTTATGAACTTTTGGATGAACTATACATTGGCCAAGACCTTAAAATCTTATGTGGAAAACTCCCTCTTGTTGCATTGTCAAAACACAATGCTTGGCACTTTGAAAGCATTAGTTGCAACACATGTTAGTTGGGAAGTTAGAGCCATATGTGATTACGAAGTCCCTCCAAGGGAAAATCACGATGGAGAAATACAGAATTTTGGGCATACATATGAAGATGTTTTAGGCATGTAGATGTCCTCTGAGTGACAAAATGTCTCCCTATATACAACACTGATGGCCAGATGATCGGGCAATCAAATGCAATATGAGGCTGATTATTTATTTAGTTTCTAATTTTAGCATCCTTTCTTTCTTGTTTCTGTAATAAGACCATTTCACTTTGATGTAGAAGCTCATGTATGATGGTGATCAGCACGTTCTTTTGCAATTATGCTTCCATCAAAAGTATATGCATTTACTAACCTTTTTAACATTCGTAGCTGGTTATGTTTGTTGTTAATGATAACGAAGATGTGGATGCTGCGGGTGGTGGTCAGCATTGGTCTTTGCTTGTATACTACAGGTATTTGTTTGTGCTGTGTTCTCTGTGTTGTTTTACTGAGAACCTTAGTCCATTCTCCTCTCTAATTCAATGCATCATTCTGTTGTAGGGAGTTGAATAAATTCGAGCATTATGATAGCATGGCTGGAATGAATGCCAAGGAGGCGAAAATGCTTGCATCTACGATAAAAAAGTTTTTAGGTAAAGAAAGAGAGAGATTGATAAATAAAGTTTATGTTGAAAAGTGTCATGCATTAAACTAAATTTAGGGAAACCTTTGAGTTTTCCTTCATTTTTGCCGAATTTCCTGAGGTTTTCACGATCTCCCTAACTGCACTTGGCCAACTCCTGCAAGCACAGTTCTATGTTGCTATGAGCTACTGATCCTTGTTTTCCCAATCATGCGAACTTTAGAGCATTTATATACTCATTTTCCCACTGGGTGGACCAAAAAAGCTCAGGGACATTTGAGAGGCAACAAGAAAGCTCAGGGTTATCATGGGGAGGGGTCGTTCACCTTTATGAGGTCACAATTGCAGTGGAGCTTATAATCTTCATAATGGATTCATATTCAGGCTCCAATGGCTCATCTGCGCAATTTGAGGAGGCTTGGACTCCCCAGCAACAAAATGGTTATGATTGTGGTCTCTACGTGATGGCAATTACGGAAATTCTACTTCAAGCATATACACGTGGGCTAATAGGTTCCATTAAATGCAGAGGTCTTCTACAAGAAAAAATTACAGCTCAGAATATGAGTCAAATGAGGGGAAATGTGTTAAATACTATACTCACTTTGGCAAATTTCCAAAAGAGTGCATAATTCTTGTAGAACTGGCTCTTATTTTGGTTGATGTCATCAAAGAGAAACTAATGTCACTCATGGGCTATTGTTTCAACAATGAGCTCAACTCACATAAGTGACTCCTACAAAGAGTACAATGGGTCTTTAAATTGGAGATTCTCATCATTCTTGATTGTGAAGGCATGGACCTCGGATCGCACCATAGCTTGGTTCCCTGAAATTGTGAAAGACAAGGCACCTTAAAAGGCATTAAACCAATGGATACAAGTTGGAGCCCAAAGTGCAGGTCAATGCATTCATGCTCTTATGATGTATGTGAAATAGTCGCAGATGAAGTTTATGTCATTGTAAAGTCCATACACTGTCTATTTCACCTCAATCTAAATTTTGTTGCAAGGTTATTTAGCTGCCAAAAACTCTTTATGTTTCAGCTACCTTTCATTTATGTTTCGCGTCAAAACCCTCTACAATCAATGTAACTTCGAACTTGAAATATATGTACCTTTCATTTATGTCTTTATGCATTGGGGAATATAATGTTTTTGAATCGTTTGGAACTAGATATCAAGCTACAGTGGGATACTTGCCCAAGATGATGATGAGGCTTTTTAGTGCTCAAATATACACAGCTTGATTTATTCCATATATAATAATTTACAAATAGGGAACCTTGTAAGATACCTTGGTCAATGTAAGATCGAGAATTTTGTTCCTCTCAAAATTCAAAATAATATTAGGGTCTAAGAGAATGTACCCATAAGTTATATTATCTTATGGAATGGAGTGATTAGGTCATGTACTCAAATGATTGAACATAAGAACCCATGACTAAGATTGTGTAGATCAAACTACAGTAGTAAGATCGAAATTCATGCTAGGGTGAGCCTTCAACGCAATGTTAAGTACATGCAATGAACGGAAAGGATCGTTGGGTGCCAATGGATGGTTATGGAACTGCCGTTTCTTTATGTGTCTCCGTCCATTGCTATCACAAGCATTATGTATCTTCTTTAATAGAGCATGCAATCCACACCATCTTGGAGCTCATGAATTGCGCAATGAGATGGTCAATGTCCATCTACAACATGTTGGTTCCTCATGTACATATAGATTCATACAAGGCGAGGTTACTCTTTTGATGGAGGAGCTTCCTGTCCATGTCCAACACGTTAGAATACATGGGATTGGGTTATGATTCTATTGAATGAGCTGGGGAGAAAATACTGAATTGTAAGATTAAGTGTCTATTTGGATTATAAGATCCAATATTATGACATCGTGACATTCGAGGTTTGAATTTGTCTATTGAATGAGCTAGGGAGAAAATACTGAATAGTAAGATTAAGTGTCTATTTGGATTATAAGATCCAAAATTATGACATTATAGCTTTACTTCGTTTACAATTGAATTTGTGATCTCAACAACTCAACAAAACAAATGCTATTGAAACGTAAAGAAAATAGTGCATTATATTTGTGAAAAATCTTGATATTCTCTCGTAACTGTGTATGGAACCTTATGGAATCGTCCAAAACCTTAGAATGTTTTTGGAGTATTGATAAGCATATATTAAACTACGTATAAATACTTGCAATCTTCTTGATTTTTACGAAAAGAATGGGCGTCGACTGATGCATGTGTTCGCCTTGTTCAATTTATTGAGCCTTCGGCATGAATCAAGAATGACCTGAATGAAACGAGTCGAGTTTTACGTACGACTCATGTGCAAGAAGTACACAAAATTGAGTTATAATTTTGCTGAATGCATTCGGAGTGATGTATGTGAAATATCGAGGTTGTAAAGTTTAAATTCATGACACAAAGAATCTATCCTATTATATTTGGCAGAATATTCTTTCGATAGAATCTCTTGGAATCTTCTAGGGCATTATATTCTAATGTCGAGAAATTTTCGCAGGCGCAAATGCATGCCGTGAAATACAAATAAAATGTGTGTGAATCACGAATAAAATGCTTGTAACTCGTTTGATTTACGTTAAAACGAGCGCTAATACATCGACCCATCAGATTGATCATCTTGTTCCATTTCAATCTGCTCGTCACCTTTGTCGACATCTTTCATGGCACTCCTAGCTTTGTCGACATCTTTCATGGCACATGTTCTGCTCGTAGTTTAGCTGATTATGCTCCATCATATAATCTGCGACCAGGTGCACCAAAGGGCATCTCGAGCTGCAATGTACATCACATGCCAGGACTGACAGATCGAAGCAGCGATTGCATGAATCACAACTCGTCGTAAATGCATAAACGGTTCAAGTACACACCTCAGCACAAGATACATTAGCACAACTAACCAGTCGTACGATGTATGGCATGCGATACATATACACGTATAGAGCAGAATCGGATACATATAGACAAGCATACAATGCCACACATACACATAGGGGCATAAGCATACACCATACGCATACGAATGCGCATACACATACACATACGCATACGCATACGAATGCACATACACATACGCACACGCAAACGCATACGCATACGCATACGCATACGCATACGCATACGGTCTTCTTCTTCTTCTTCGTCTTCTACTTCGTCTTCTTCGTCGTCGTCTTCTTCTGCTTCATCTTCGTCTTCTTCGCCTTCCATCCATCCTTTCCTTTCCTTTCCATTCCTCTCTCGTTCGTTCGTTCGTTAATTCTCCTTCTCCGTCCCCATCTCTCTTGCTGATCTTATGTGCGTGGTTTCATCTCGCCGTCTCCTGCCTTTGCTCCAACCTCATGAAGAAGCCTCTCCGGGTAACTCTCTCTCTCTCTCTGTGCTTCTAAATGTGAGAAAATACAGTTCTCATTTCAGTAATCTCTGTCTGTTTGGATCTAGGGTTAGGGTAAGAACTAAGGATAGGGCTAGAGCTTTAGGGTTTTCTTCCTTCCGTCCTTCCGTCGTCGAGTTTTGTGTCATTTTTTTGTGTTATTTCATTTCTTCCCCAGATTTGGGACCTAAAATCTCCCCTTTTTGCTGTAATCTATATCCTTTCCTCATGTCTGCACTTTTTTCTGCGTTGAAATGGGTTAATGTATGTGGACAGAAACATCTAATGATCTAAAACATGACCGGGAAGAAAAGCCTTTCGATCCATCCACAGCAAAGAAAAATTTGTAGAGGAACCTCTGTTTAAACTTTATGCTTAACCCGATGCACGCCATAGCCGTGCCTTCTTCTCTTCTGACATTGCTGATTATAGAACCTTTAGTCTCTATCCTCATATATAAAAGTTCCATAGACAAAAGATGCAATTTGGAGACAAGAAACAGAGACTGTTGAGAACTTTACATAAACAAACGATGAATTTTGTAGGCGAAAAATAAGCTGTTTTGATCTTATCACGCCATATCATCATCATCATCAACTTTACCATTGCTATCATTCTCATTCCCATCAATGCAGGGAGGGAAGGGCCTTTGTCATCACAGCCAACAAAACCATCATCAACATTGTCTTCACCGGGTTATTCACCATCATCAGACTCGTTTCCTTCTGTTTTTACTCCTGCTGGTTCTTCATCTTCTGGTCCAGACATGTCCGCTAATGGGTGCAGAGACATCGACAGGGATGTCCTCCATAGCTTCCGAGGAGAAGGCAATGAAAGAGAAGAAGAGATTCTGGTCTCGTGAATCCATGTCCATGCTCATTAGCATGGATTATATCTGCAACAATGCTGGTGTCAGAGCCACGTACCCAAGACCACATTCTGTTTCGATAGTGGAATTTGGAGCTATCGGAGATGGAATCACCCTCAACACCCATGCCTTTCAGAATGCCATCTTCTACCTTCATTCCTTTGCTGACAAAGGAGGAGCTCAGCTCTATGTCCCCTCTGGGAGATGGCTCACAGGAAGTTTCAACCTCACTAGCCATCTGACATTGTTCCTTGAGAGAGATGCAATCATACTTGGATCACAGGTAATTGATCCATGCACACATACATATAGACCGAAATATGTTTGTGTATATATTTATGTTGGCATATTTATACATGTATTTTTCGTGATGTTTGGTTTTGTATGTGCATGCCTATATTTGTGTACACGTATGTTATATTGTACTTGCATGCATGTATATATGTATACATGTAGGTATATATGAACGTATGTATGTAGATATGCATGTATGCATGTGTATGTTTTGTGCTTGTATACGTCTTATGCATATCTGTTATTGTTTTCTTTTAGTGATAGAATAATCCCTGTCAAAACCTCATAAAATTCAAATTTTCTGAAATGATGACCTGTATTATATGGAAAAATAATGCTAGATTCAACCTTGAATAACCAATGCAGATGCTAGCTTTAGACATGCTGTCAATAGTTTAATGAAATAAGCTGATATTAGTTTTATTTAACATGCTGTCAAAAGTCTTAGATGGCTAAGAAGTGTGTTCTCCTGTTTGCTTCATTCATACATGAGGGAGTGAAGGGTTACATTTCACATAGGCAACATACAGCTTTAATTTTGAATGAAACCTGTCCGAAATCATAATGCATAGACAAAATCTGGTGTTTGGATAGCACATAAGTGCTTAAGGTACGAAGAAAATGATGAAAACAGGAACAATCTTCACACGGTTGAGGAGTATGTGCTTATTAGCATGTAAAAAATCATTGGAGACTACAACTGCACGAGAAAATCTAGGTGTTGGACTCTAGATGGCTCGGATGACCCCTCCCCAAGAGAAAAAAAAAAAATATAAAATAGTGAGAGATTAAGAGTTTAAAGACTTGAGTTGAACTTGACGATATTTCTGGCTGAATTCATGTTCATGTTTTTCTCTGAAATGTCAACATTGAATCTAATGATTATTAGTATTTTAGATACCCACTTACGCTTCTTTTGTAAAAAGCAATACAGATTTGCCTCACTTCCTTTCAATACAAGATTGTGCTTATTTCTTTTATTTGGTTAATTGTTGTGATTGGCTATACTAAATTGTATGTTCCTATTAAACCAGCAACTAGAGCTCCAACAATTTGGTAAATATACTAACATTAAGCAACTACCCATATGTTGATTAAGCGATATCTTTTGAAATTTGTTCTGTTTTTCCCTCTCTGATTTCAGGACCCAACACATTGGCCAGTCATCAGTCCTCTGCCGTCATATGGACGAGGAAGGGAGCTCCCTGGTGGAAGGCACATGGGCCTTATCTATGGGAGGAACCTCACCGATGTGATCATCACAGGTCTGTCATCTGTTTATTTTAGAGTCAGTAAAGTGTGTACCTGGGGAACGAAGCTGTACATGAAAAACTGTTTTGGTGTTTAGGTGATAATGGAACTGTGGATGGTCAAGGTGAAGTATGGTGGGAGATTGTCCGTAACAAGAGCCTGGATTACAGTCGTGGCCCCCTTGTAGAGCTTGTCGACTCAACTGATATCATCATCTCAAACCTTACATTCACGAACTCACCATTTTGGAATATACACCCTGTCTACTGCAGGTTGGACCCATGTGCAAATAAACATACAATTGTACACAATGCATGATGCAATTACACAGTGCTTAATACTTATTATGTTTATGCGTGTTTTGTAGATTTCTCTCCCTCAACGTTTTCATTGAACATAACATACCTTCTTGTGAGTGCAGGAACGTCCTAATTCAGAATCTTACTATTAGTGCTCCCCGTTCATCACCAAACACCGATGGAGTTGATCCAGGTAAAGTGTGTTTTTTTATCTTTAAAGAAATTGTCCTATTTTCTCTCTTGTCATGTCTACTGGGATGTTGGGATGAATGTGAAAAGATTCTGAGGAAGAGAAATCCCTCAGTTGTCCTTGTACATGGGTTTCCTTTGTTCCTTTCTCTATATTGACAATTCTGGCTCTTTTCATCTTTAAGACTCAAGCTCCAACGTCTGCATTAGAGATTGCTCCATTAACGTCGGTGATGATTTGATATCAATCAAGAGCGGTTGGGACGAATATGGTATATCCTATGGCCAGCCAAGCTCGAGCATCATGATCCAGAACATCGTTGGGAGCACACGATCGAGTTCAGGGATAGCCATTGGAAGTGAGATGTCAGGGGGCATCTCTAATGTATATGTAAACAATCTGGTGGTTACCCATGCATATGCCGGGGTACGCATCAAAACTGCAAGAGGGCGAGGTGGATATGTGAAAGATGTCTATGTTTCAGACATTGTCATATCGAATGCAAAGGTTGCAATCGAGCTTACGGGCTTGTATGGTGAACATCCGGACTCTGACTATGATCCTGATGCGCTCCCAGACGTGGAAAGGATAATGATTGAGAATGTCGTGGGCACGAACATCACACTAGCAGGGAACTTCCAAGGCCTTTCAGACCTTCCTTTTCGGGGTATCTATCTCTCAGACGTGTTTGTAAATGCCACATCATCAGGCCCAATGTGGAACTGCATGTATGTAGTTGGATATTCAGAATCTGTCTTTCCTGAGCCTTGTCCCGAACTTGAACAAGATCCGTTGAATATTCCATGTTTCTTCATCAACGACAGCAACACTAGAAGCAACTGTGATGAGCTCTAAACTAATCAAGAATGGGGATGGGGAGAAGGACGCTTCGATCAAAGAACTGTGTTATGGGAGTGATGTTCAAAGTTAAAGACACATCCTTGGGCATTTTACATTAATTATGAGTAAGAATGCTTGTATGGAAGGAGGGGGGAAAAAGAGGAGGGATTACGCATCTTTCTCCATATATGCCTCTCTACTGATTATTGGGTCTCATTTGTCGTCAGCAGGTTTTTTGCTGCAGTATATGTTATTAAAAAGATATGCATACATATTGGCTCTCTTATCTATATTATAGACTGATGTATACACGTGGTGAAAACACCACCATCCAAACAGAAGCACAAAGAATTTTTACATTGCTGTATTACCAGTGCGAGCGGGGCTTTGTGAAGCAAGTGAAAGATGCAGAGAAAGAGACAGCAGTATCCAATCATTCATTGAGCAAGAAAAGCAAGCTTGGGCCTTTATTTGCTTGTTTTGTATTCTGTCCACAACAATAATGGGGATTTATTTCCCCCTTTGTATTGGGTAATAAAATTTTCTCTTCGCATTTTCGGATTTCTCAGACTTAAAGCAAGGGAGATGTGGTTACTGGTGAGTGAAGAAAAAAGCTGTGGAGATGACCCTGCTTTCCATATTGGGGAGCCTTTGTAAAAAAGAAAGAAGATGGAAATGTTATCAGAAAGTCAGACTGAAAAATGATCACTTATTTCTATTCACAACTCTTGCTAAGATTGCAATATATTGATCTTATGGTGTCCTATTCGGAGCCATGATTCCAGGTTCCATTAGAACATTCATTCTCAGCAGTTATTCTGTTATAATGCAGTCAGTGATATGGTGCTCTTTGTTGAGCAATGAATTTTGCTTTGATGCATCTACAATCTAAATTTGTATGCAGATATCCAACCATGTTGGAGAGCTTATGTAGAAAAGAACGAAGAGGGAAATGTTATCAAGATTGGACTGGAATCATCACTTATTTGGATTCAAACTCTTTTGCTAAGATTGCAAAATATATTGATTGATTTTTATTTTGGAGTCATGATTTCATTAAAATGCTCGGATGCATTGATCGATCTTATGGTATTGTTTCGAGCAATTATTCTGTTGTGATGCAGCTGGTGATATGGTGTTTGTTGTTGAGCTATGAATCTGCTTTGATGCATCTACACAACAGAATAATTGCAGATATCTATTGAATCCATCCATTCGCGTGTCGAAACGTGTAGGCCAACCACTCGGATGGGTCTCTTGGTTTGCACACTTCTTGTGCACGAAATGGAAACGGTGACCTAATCGTGGCCAGAATCCACGCTGCTCCGATCGTCAGCATGTTGTGTCTTTGGTTTCGATAAAAGACCAACCAGAAAGCCAGTCGTTTACTCTCTATCTGTAAGGAAGGTAATGTGCTGATGCCAAGTCTCCCAAATGTATCTACGCATTCTGGGTTCTGACTCTTGAATTCCAAGTCTCCCAAATGTATCTGCGCAACTCTGGGTTCTGACTCTTGAATTCCAAGTCTCCCAAATGTATCTGCGCAATTCTGGGTTCCGACTCTTGAATTCCAAGTCTCCAAATGTATCCGCGCAATTCTGGATTCGAACTCTTGAATTCCAAGTCTCCCAAATGTATCGCCGCAATTCTGGGTTTCTGACTCTGGAATCCCAGAGTTTGCTCCTCGAAGCTCCGAAAGATACGGCGCAAAATGAGATGGACTCTTTCTATGTCGAGCCTGTATCGTATTTACGTCTGCATCGGCCTTCTGGTATACGCATTGTGTCGGGATACGATGCTTGTACACGTACCGTCTGCGCAAGTGTATCTATGTTTGCGACGGCGAACGACGGCATGAAGGACCGGACCTTTGCATGTATGTGCACAGGTATTTGTACGGGCCTGCGTACGTGGTATTTGTACGCACGTAGCGCATACGTATTCGTATACTTCTGGGTATACGGGACGTATACGCTTCCGTATACGTGCAGAGAGGGGGGAGTCACCTGCTTCGGCCCTGCCATGGCGAGCTCGGAATCTAGGGTTTCGCTTCCTGCGTAACGCGTGCGTCTGTTCTCTGCAGATGTTTCGCGGACCAGAGAGCCGCAGAACAATCGTATGCGCGGCGGTCAGCCTCTGTTTTCTGTAGCAACCATGGCGTCTTGCCCAGCCATGGAAGCTAGGGTTTCCCCATCCGCGTCGTCTTCGTCATCGTCGTCGTCGTCGCCTTCATCTCTAGCCCCGAGAAATGCTCCATCCCGGAGTTCTTGCCCCATCTGCTTAGGCAGCGTCTCAGGTGAGGCTTTCTTGGACCCTTGCTTCCATTCGTTCTGCTTCCACTGCATCCTTCAGTGGACGGAGATCGTGTCTGCTCACCCCTCCCTAGAAGGAGAGACATATCTGGAGTGCCCTCTCTGCAAAAAGCGGAGCTCTTGCATCGTTCACGACGTTGCTCAAGGCACTTTCCAGCGTTTCTATCCCTTTGGGAACCCCCATAGCTCGGCAACGAACCGCTTTTCTCTCTCGAGATCCCACTATCGGAGGCTGTATGTGTATCAACATAAGCTTCACGAGGCCATGGCGTATGCAATTTGTCAGAGCTTACAGACAAGTGAGAAGCTCAACAAGAACAGGAGGAATGACCAGTTTCCACCCTTGCGGAACAGGAACTTGGTTCTGCAATGGCTCCAGAGAGAGCTTCAATCTCTCTTGCGGGAAGAAGATGTGAATCTCATCACACAGCACGTGATAGGTGTCTTGGAGTACTTTGTTGGTAAAAAGGAATGGAGATCTTGGAAAGCTTCCATGGCAGAAACAGTTCGGCCTTTCATTGTTGATCATGCAGATGCGTTCTGTGATGAATTAGAGAATTTCCTCTTCACTGGTTTGAACATGGAAAGTTACGACGAGATAGTCAAACAGGTTGTCGAAACACATGTCCACAGGCACACAGAAGCTGTTGATGTAGAGGAAGAAACATTGCGGCCTTCGTAATGTATAATGTATGTATGTATTTACGAGGTTTCCCTGCGAGAATAGTTCGATTCTTTATTCCTCTACAATTCTTTGGCTGGTGACTGTTTTGATCCATGTATATGATGGGTTTGTGAGATGGAAAGAAGAGAGAAATATTTTGGTCTAAGTTTTCTGTATATATAAGTGCAAAGCTCGCACCTTTCTTTTCGGACAACTGCGATGAGTAAATATGAAAGACCATATCAACAATGATCATCTAATATGCCTTGATCAGTTTTTGTTTGTAGATGTTGTCTCAAAGCACAGGCTACAGCACAAGCATACTTGCTCTTTCTCTCCTCCTGAATCAAAGGGGGAAGATCTTCTGCACAGGAACTTTATTTGGATTGCGTACTCACAACTGTGATGGATGGGCTTCTTTAGGAAGCAACTCTATTGATTGGATGAGTATAAACACTCGGACGATGCTCCAACAGATGATTCAAACGAGGAAACGAAGTTCTTATAAGTCGAGATTGCACAGGCTGGACTGTAGATATGATAGGTACAAAAATGGAGATGCAATTACATCTGAAAGAGATGTTTTTCGGCAGAGATCTTCTTTCTCATCCTACCAGAAAGTGTTTGGATGGATGAAGTGCAGCAGAAACGTTTGTGAAATGCCTAGTGCTAAAGAAACGTTTGTATAAATGGAAGGGTTAATTAGACTCCAACTTCCTTTCAGCAGATGGTAAATCAGTTTGTTTACATTGCCCTGCTCCTGGAATTCTGCAAGGCTCCTCATGCATTGTTTGGTGTTAAGAGCATAATCAGAACTCGGTTAGTACAGTAACCAGCCATTTGCCTCACTGGTTGAGATGTGGAATTCAGGTTCATAAAAGAAACAAGGAGCTCAATACGAACTGGTACAAGTTTTACCTGCCGATGACGCAAATGCAGATACAGGTTTTTGTTCAGATACTGGAGCAAATGCAATCGATAATCTTTGTTAGTTTCGATCCGTTTGATTCTTCTTTTTTGCTGAAAGTACACACTGTTGGATCATATTTATTAGCGTGCTGGAGTCCAAACCTGGATATTGCATCTCACCTTCAATTTACTTGTCCAATCCACAGATTATGCTGGACAGCAGCTTGTTGGTGCATTGGCTCTAGATGACCTGATGGATGATGAAAATAGGGGAAATGCTGTTGTTCCTCTTCCGGTGATAATAATCCATTGCAGAAGCAAAGCTATTGATGGATTTGCTTTCAAAGCTTGGGAAGGATAGAGCACCAGAGACGGCAGGATTTATTTTTTGGCGGATCGTGTTTGGACGGGGGATCTGATCGCAGAACGGTGATCAAATGTCAAACCAATAAGGGTATACCCCTTTTTGGTTGTGCTACCTGAGGCATAGCTAAGAAGATTAGTGAAGCACTCAAATCTTGGTCTGAAGACAAGTCAGAGCACAACACCGCACATGTGCAGCATTGCTCTAGCTGAAGTTTTACAGGAGATTTTGAGCTAGATCTTGTCCAATCCAAGGCAGAGATGTTGAGGCATATCAGATGAAACGTGACAATCTAAATCGGATCGAGTCTTTGAGGAATCCAAACTTCTCTCAGTAATTAGGATTCCTCCATGTCCAATTTGGATAGCTAATTCTATGCGAGTGATTATGTATGAGGTGTGGATCTGTTTTAGTCTTTGCCTAGACTTGTCTATGCATAGCTTGATTGTCTTAAGCTGATCGATATTTCAGATTTTATTGTGTTGGATTCCTCTCAGAAGCAACCGTCTGAACTATTTCCAGAGTTTTGCGAGATTGTTTGGAAGGTAGCTAGCTATAATCCTATGGTTTGAGTGTGGGCGGTAAAGACAAAAACAGGCACAAAACACACATGGCCAATTATCCTTAACCCCTTTCAGTAAGTGGAAACACTTTTTCGAGTGACGATCGTTATTGTAAGGATTTGGCGAACGATGAACAGGCTAACGATTGGAAGATGTCTAGGCATAAACAGATTATCAGTTCGACCGGATTTGTGATCGCAGCAGATTGCGAAGGCTTTGGACCCCGAGAAACTGGAGAAACAAGTATCAGGACAACAGAGCTGGAAGATGCGTCTATTCTACGTTTTCCTAGTCAGTAACAAAGCAGACAAAACCCTTGTATCAGGCCTCTCTTTCGCGTAGCGGCTCCGGATTTTACAGAAGTTGGTCAACCGAACGTTGGGAGCAGATAAATCGACAAGGGCCTACCCACATCTCCGTGCTTTCGTTTTTTGGAGAGGCTTTGGATGGCGAAAGACAGAGGCCACATGGAGGCCCCATTCGCAAGACTCGTCGGGAAATCGTGCATGTTTTTCTCATGAATCATGTTGCTCCAGAGCGAATGCAACAGTGCCATCATCTACAAATGGATTCGCAGAGCTTATCCCATCCCATCGCATCCAACCAGCATTCTCTGCTCTACGTTCTTTCTCCATCCCCTTTCTTCTGTCTGGGGCATCGCATGGATCGTATGTATGTAGATTATAGATGTACATACACTCCGCATGGGTCAAACGTTACATTTTGCATGCAGATGTCCGTGTCCATGTCTGCGCCTGCGTCGGCCTCCTGCTTGCTTTCTTTGCCCTGTTTGTCTGTTCTGTTCTGTCGCGAGACCTTTCAGTACGATCGTCTGCGTTATTACGTTAGCTGTGATGCCTGGCATTATATGGGCGATGATGGCAAAGCCTGATCGAAGGCTATGACTTTGCATGCATATCAGATGCGTTTACCGGGCAGCCTGCATGATATTCAGGCTTAGATTTACAAATGGTGATTGAGGAGGCATGTGTTGTTGTAATCACAGACAGTTTGATGCCCACAATCCTAAAGAGCTCGCAACTGTTTTCGATCGGATCAAATGATCAATCAGCCGATTAAAATATCATAACCCCCCCCCCCCCAGCATCGACCCCATTTTCGAGCACAATTTCATTTGGAGGATGCCTTGCTCGATCGATTCTTCTTTTTCTTCTTATTATTATAGATGAGTGGATGCACAAGCACTATTGTACGCTTTGTCTCGTGGGTCATATTGGCCTGAGCAGACGTTAATATATCTTTCTTTCTTTTTGTTAGGTGCTGTTTTTTTTTTCAAGGGGCAATTTGCTCTCTCATATTACCGACTCTGCTGTAATTTGCGATCTCGGCTGACCATGAAAAACATTGCGATTGCAATCACAATAATAGTGGTGGTAATAATAGTAAGAATCCGATCCGATCCGATCCGATCCGATCGAATCCAGACCAGTCCCGTCCCAATCCTAATGTCAATCCAAAATCTAATACAAGGATGGAGGATGGAGGGGAATAGGGATGGGCCACCTTCGTGCATCGGTCGGCTTCAGCTCTTTCTGCATTTTCGGGTTCATCTTCTTGTGAACGGTGACCTAAGAAGTGATGCAAAGCACAATTGGGGAGATTGGGCATGGCCACTGCCCCCACCACAAGAGAGTTCAAGCTTCCCTTTGTCAGAAAGACGATTTAAGCGAAAACGTGCCGTATTCTTTTCTTTTCCTTCTTTCTTTCTTTCTTTCTTTCTTTTTATATGAGCACAGTGGGAGATGGGCATGGCCACCACCACCACCACAGAGTCTCCAAGCTTCCCTTGGTCAGAAAGAAGATTAGGTGGAAGAGTGCCGTATTCTTTTCTTTCTCTTTATATATATACATCCATCAATCTCATATGTCCCCAGCGATTTTCCAGGCATTAAAGGACAGTTGGGTCCCAACCTGGTGGTCATATAATGGTCATATTCACACCGTCCATTTGGGCAGGTTATATTTGTAGTAACTTGCAAGAACAAAAGGCATTTTGCCTTGGACACCCAGAGTGGTAATATAATAGAAGTGTACTTGGGGAAAGGGAATTTATCTTATTTACATTGTCCTTTTAGACAGGCCATATTTGTAACAACTTGTGGAAGGGCATTTTGCCTTAGCTTGTGTTAGTATATAAACGAAAGTTGGGGCAAACTTTCTCCCAATGATATCGGATACATTGAAAGTACTCTTTTTCTTTTTTTTTTCCCCCCCTTCTTTTGCCCTCTTCATTCTTGGCGACATGGACCACATTTGCCTGGGGCCAGAAGCTTTTGCAGATGACGATAAGCCCACGAATGAATGCGGACCAAATGCACGACAAAGCGGAACATGGGCACGATTTCCTGAACAAGCTCCGCTCGCGGCCGTTCCGCGTTGCCAATGGCCATTTATCGCGTCCGAGCTCTTTAGGGTTTCGGGGTCAGAATACCTTCTTCTGCTTCTTAGCACAGAGTGATCATATAATGGTCGTATTCACATTGTCCTTTTCAGACAGGCTATCGATCTATTTGCAAAAATAACTTGAGGAAAAGGCATTTTGCCTTAGCTTGTGTTAGTATATAACGAAGTTGGGGGTAACCTTCTCCCAACAGCGTCCGATACATTGAAAGCACTCTTATTATTATTATTATTATTATTATTATTTCTCTCCTCATTCTTGGCGATATGGACCACATTTGTCTGGTCAGAAGCTTTTGCAGGCGATAATATTTGTATGAATGCGGCCAAACGCACGACGAACCAGAACATGGGCACGATTTCTCGAACAAGCTCCATCGCCGCCTTTGCTCTGCATCGGCATGACCACGATTGCGTCCGAGCTCGTTAGGGTTTCGGGGTCGAACACCTTCTTCTTCTTGGGCTTTAGGGTTCAGGGTGTTTTAGGGTTTCGGGCGCTTTAGCTCAAGGAGACAGACAAGACAAGACAGCCCACGCATTGCGCTCTCGAGATTCCGTTTCCCCCCCCCCCCCCCCCCACACAAGATTCTCGCCCCACGATACCATTTACCACATGACAGCGATAACGTCGTCGTCATGTGTCGAAAAGAGATATTCGACATGGGAGCAAGCTCATAAGCTGGACATGGAATCTGTATTACTATAATCGCGGCGTTCCGAAGCATATGATCCAATGATCGAGGGAGCCCCGTTTTCGGTGGTTCGAAGGGCCAGAGTTTCGGTCGTGCCCCAAGGCAAAGCAATCGGAACGACAAAGGAGGAGGAGGAGGAGGAGAAGAGGAAGAGCATCGATCGAAGCAACGAATATCCATTGTTTATTCACGTTGGCGACGACGACGACGACGATGATGATGATGATGCCCTAGGTTGAGAAATATGAATGGGTGCTGGATGGTGTACAAAGGAATCGACGCGGAAGCCATTCATGTTGGCGGTGGCGGCAATCGCGCGCCTCCGACAAATCTAGAGAAGAAAATCGCGTGCCTCCGACAAATCTAGAGAAGAAAATCGCGGCTTTTCTTTTTAATTCCTCCCGACATGTAGATACATACATACACACACATAGATCTATCTATCTATCTATCTATCTATATGTGTTCCTCCACACTTAGCATCATTTCCTTGGAAAGCCGCTTTTGGTCTACACCTACGAATCCCAAACGTTTCCGGCCAAAGCGCGATCGATCGGGGATGGCTTAGCCCGAACGCCGTTTCCGAAAACATTGCAAGAAGAAAAAAGGGGTCGAAGAAGAGCCGAACGATTGATCGATTGATTTCACAATAGCAATGCGATCGAATCGACAATAGCAATGCGATCGGAATGCTATAGATAGATAGATCCATTGATTGATCGATCGATCGATCCATTGATTGATTGATTGATTGATTGATTGATTGATTGATTGATTGATGGATGGATGGATGGATGGATGGATCGAGCGAGCTTAGGCCAAGCTGCCGCAGTTGCATTGCGCTCTCCCCTTTGCGGCGATGGCCGTCGCGAGCTCGTCCTCGCGCAGCATCTCCGCGTCGTCGTCGTCGGCGGGAAGCTTCACGATCGTCGACTGGTACAATCGGCCGGCGCGCAGCGAGACGCTCGAGTGCTGCACGTCGAGCCGCAGCGCGCGGAGCGCGGCGGCCGCCCGGGCGACGGGGTGCTCCCACGGGCGGCTCTCGACCTGCACCAGCGCCTCGCGGCTGGCGAGGAAGGTCGCCTTCACATGCAGATCGTGCTCGGGGCACGGGAGGAGCTTCGGCTCGTGCGGTTGCGGCCGCGATCGCGAATCGCAGCTGCTCTGCGGCTCCTTGCCGACGGTGACGACGATGCTCCTCGCGTCGTCACCGTCGTCGGCGGCGGCGGCGGCGGCGGCGTTGCTGCTAGGGTTTGCCGCTGCGACGATCGGGCTCGCGTTAGGGTTTCCCGCGTCCTTCTCCTGCCCCAGCCCCAGCCCCAGCTCCAGCTGCTGCACCCTCGCCTTCAGCTCCTCGATGTAGGCGACGGCGTCCCCGAGCAGCGACGCCTTGTCCATCTTCGTCACGTTGGGCACCACGGCGCGCAGCGCGTAGAAGCGCGTGTTGAGCTTCTCGCGCCGCTGCCGCTCCGCCTCCACGTGCGACAGCGGCTCCTCGCGCCCGTTCGCGGGCTTCCGCCCCCGCTTCCTCGGCTTGTGCTCCGCAGCCGCCGGCGCCATCGGCATCACCGGCATCATCGCCGTCGCCATCGCCGGCGGGGATCCCTCCTCCATCAACGACATGTCCATGTCCGAGTGCTCCGATTCCATCGCCCCCGCCACGACCTGCATCAGGCTCCCTTTCGCCTCCTCCTCCTCCTCCTCCTCCTCCTCCCCCTCCTCCGCCGCTTTCACACCTCCCTTGCTCGCCTTCACGCCGCCGCCGGCAGCGGCGGCCGCCTTCTTCAACCCATCCAGCCCCGCCTGCGCCGGCGGCGCGGAATTCACGCACCTGTACTCCCCATCGCTCGCGCCGGCGCCCGGCAATCGACTCGCGCTGCTTTGGACGCTCGGATTGTGCTGCTGCTGCAGTGCCTGCGCTTGCACTTTGGCGGGGAAGCTGATCGAGATCCGCGGCGCAATGCCCGCGATGTCGGCATGGTTGTCGTCGATGTTGAAGATCTGCGGCGGGCCATGGCTCCGGCCGTTGCCGCTAGCCGCCTTGGAGAGAGGAAAGCTGCCGCCGCAGGCGCCGCTCTTGGCCGGCAGGGCGAAGTGGCTGTCGCACGAGACGGCCGTCGTGAGCGAGGACGAAGAGCGGGTGATGTTGCTGAGCTCCGAGAAGCGGTCGTCGTCGTCATCGTGGTGGTGGTGGTGGTGGTGGTGGTGGTGGGCGGCGGAGCGGAGGAAGTCGGAGGCGGGGGCATTCTTGGCGGGGGAGGAGGGCAAGAAGGAGGAGGAGGAGGAGGAGGAGAAGCCAGGAGCGGCAGCAGCAGCAGCAGCAGCATTAGGCGGGGGGTGGGAGGAGCTCTGGTAGTGGTTGTGGCCCGAGGGGGGCGAAGAAAGGAAGGAGTGAGGGATGGGGAATTTGGCGCTGCCGCCGCCGCCGCCGCCGCTAGGGAAGGCAGCCGATTGCCAAGAAGGGAGAAAGGCATGGGCGGTGGTGGGATGGCCGAAGGTGGGCAGTTGATTCGGGTGGTACAGCGCGGGGCTAGCGTTGTTGCTGTGGTGGTTGGCGGTGGCGGGCGGGAGGCGATTGTATCGGGCAGCGGCAGCGGCGGCGGCCGAGGAAGATGAAGAGGAGGAAGAAGAAGAGGAAGAAAAGGAAGAGGAGGAGGAGGAGGAGGGAGAGGAGGAGGAAGAAGAGAAAGAAGCGGGGGGATGAGGGGAGAGGGACGACGGCGAGGAGGAGGAGGAGGAGGAGGAGGAGGAGGAGGAGGAGAAGAGGGCGGCGACGGAGCGGACGACGGAGAGGTCCTCGTGCATGATCTCGGTGGAGCCGAGCTCGACGACGCCGTTGGCGACGGGGAGGCAGAGGATGGTGCGGATGCCGAAGCGGAGGGCGAGGAGGGCGCGGGGGCAGCCGGGGGGGGCATTGTCGGCGCCGTCGTTGGAATGGTGGTTGGAAGTGTGGAAGCTGGAGCCGGGGGGCGCGGAGAGCCACGCGTGCCGCGAGCTCGCAAACACCTTCCCGGGAGTGCCCGATCCGATGGGGAACGAGTACATCATGGAGACGAGGTAGAACCACTCGGCGTCGGTCACCTCCTCCAAGAAGGGCCCGGGCCCGGCGCCGCCGCTGGCGCTGGCCTCTTCGCCGCCGCCGCCGCCCACCAGCGCCTGCAGCTCCCTCAACACCCGCCGCCTCAGCTGCTGATCCGCCTCGCTCACCTTCCCGGGTCTCGGGTTCGAATCCGCCTGCCTCTGGTTGAAGCTCCCGTCCCCCCACCCCAGCACCAGCTCCTGCTCTTCTTCTTCTCCGACTCCTCCGACTCCTCCGACTCCTCCGACTCCTCCGACTCCGACTCCGACTCCTCCGACTCCGACTCCTCCGACTCCGACTCCTCCGACTCCGACCCCGACTCCTCTGACTCCGACGCCCTGCGACTCCGTCAGCTGCCAGAAGATGGCGTACGTCCACCCCTCCTCCGTCCCCGTCCCCGCCTCCACCACCGCCTGCAGCTTCCTCTGCAGGCTCTCCTCCCCCTCCTCCTCTTCCTCCTCCTCCTCCATCTCCACTGCTGCTGCTGCTGCTGCTGCTGCAGCTGCTGCTTCCTTTTCTTCTTCTCCTCCTTCTTCTCCTTCTTCTTCTTCTACCCCGCTCCCTTCCAGATGCGGCGCAGGAGCAGGCGCAGGCGCACCTGGACCTGGATGGCTATGGTGGCTCGGCGACCAGCTCCCCCCCCCCCCCGCTGCTGCTGCTGCTGCCCATGCTGCCCCCGCCCCCATGTCCCCCGCCGCCGCCGCCGCCGCCGCCGCCCCATTCGATCTGCTGCTCGCCCCCTGCTGCTGCTGCTGCGCCTCCATCCCTGCTCCTCCTCCTCCCCCTCCTCCCGTGTTGTTGCCCGACGACGACGCCGCCTCCTGCCATAGCGGCTCGCTGAACGCCCCCAGTATCGCCGCGTCGTCGAAGCACCACCTGAAATCCGCCAACAGATCCGTCTCTCCCGCCGCCGGGCTGCTGCTGCTGCTCATCTCCTCTCCTCTCCTCTCCTCTCCTCTCCTCTTCCCCCTGTATCTTCTTCTCCTGCTGCTGCTTCTTCTTCTGCCTGCGTGCCTCTACCTGTTCCTGATCCTGTTCCTGATCCTGATCCTGCTGCTCAGGATCCTTCTGCTGTCCCTGTGCCTGTGCCTGTGTACGCCCTCTGCTCCGCTGTCCAGATTCGCAAGCGGCATACGCACATGGGCTGGGGCGTCTTCTTATGTCCACGCCGCCGAACCCCCCCCACCCCCAACCCACCCCCCTCCC
>JBBBWG010011112.1:0-21549 GCA_037176905.1 Azolla pinnata
CGCCGGCGGCGCATCGGGCCGAAGCCGCGTGACGGCCTGCCGCCAGCGCTCGGCCGCCGCCGACCTCAGCTCGGCGACGGCGTCGAGGCCGTCGATCTGGTAGCTCTCCCACAGCTCGCTCGCAATGGCCACGAAGATCGGAAGCAGCACGGCGGTGCAGAAGATGCAGAGGACCGCGACCGTGATCGGCACCGAATAGCAGCAGCTGCTGCTGCTGCTGCGACTGCGGCGCCGCTCTGCACACCTGCTCGCCCTCGTCCGAGGAGACATGGACGATGATCCCGGGCCAAAGGGATGTGGGACAGGATCGGCTAGACCACAGGAGAAAAAAAAACAAACAGAAGATGAGAGATCAGAAGTAAGATCAGTTCCCCGACCCCCTGCCACGAGCCTGGGATCGCGCCCGGGGATGAGGGCTCCGATTCGGGATCGGAACGAGTTCAGAGGCAAGACCAGACGAAACCCCCCCCCCCCAGAGATCTCTCTCCAAGTCTATCAAAAACATCTCCTGTCGTAGTCCGAACAGGCTGGCCAGCAGCACCTTACATTGTAATATTCGCATTCGTCGAAAAAGATATCGTACAGAGAATATACAAGGTACGATCCCATCGCTAGCAGCAGTCCGTATGGTTCGATCTCTATATCGTCCACTCGGTGCCACAAACTTGGGGTTTTAACCGCAAAAAATAGCTTGGACCCTGCCCACAAACTTTGGTCCCATTTATCTGTTATACGTGGTTCATTGCAGCGCCCTTCACATCTGTCGGATAACACACACAAACATTGCCAATTGCTGTCGTTTATCGCTTTGTTGAATCGATCGATCCGATCTGCAACGCAACCGAAGCGCCGATAATTCTGGTAAGTGTATGCTCAACAAGTGGCCCTTCACGTAGCAGAGGGTGCCAACCGATGAAAAACTCTTTGGTTTGATGCGTACGCAGAAACTTGCGCACTAAATGCCCCGCTTTCTGTATGAGCTGATGATCCCCGAGGAGCTTCATAATCGGGTGGGTTTGCGACATAACCGTCGTGCCTCAACAATGCTTGTGGATTTAAGAGTTTGTACATCAATTGCATCACCCACTTCTGTCTGCAGTGAAGAAAGCGCATTCATCCTTCTGTAAATGAATCAGACGTTACGCGCGCACGAAAAACGTAAGCTTTCTAGTAGAATCCTTTTATGAAGTGATTGCCAGCATAATCCTTCCATACTTGTTCTTCAAACTTAAGCTTTCAAGTAGAATCCTTTTAAGAAGTGATTGCCAGCATAATCCTTCGATACTTGTTCTTCAAACTTGTAGAATCCTTTTAAGAAGTCGTTGCTAGCATAATCCTTCCATACTTGTTCTTCAAACTTAAGCTTTCTAGTAGAATCCTTTTAAGAAGTGATTGCCAGCATAATCCTTCCATATTTGTTCTTCGACCATGTGTTGCACTTGTTTTATCAATGAAAGTGCAAACAGACAGACATGCTACTCTTGTGAGACCAGAACATGTCTTTGGTATACTAGAAATCTTTGAGCCTGTAATATGTGCTGATAACTTCAACGTTATTACTCGACCACATCGATCGGAGGCAAGTAAAATGGTTTCATGCGAGACCAATACGTTTGCATCATATTCCTTCCATGCACGACGACTTTCAAAGAGGCTGCAAAACTAAGTACAATGTCATGCAATATGATGATTGGAAACAAAAAAACTAAGTCTGAATCTCGCTTCTCCTTCTTTCAGTGGTGCTTGCGCATTATCTCATTGTTGAATATGAATGCATGATTATCATATTTTCCCCACTAATAATGCTGCAGGTCGATCTGCCGGATTTTCACGACGAATGCATTTTCCGCTTTAAGAATGCTATTATGCACATTGTTTTATGAGAGCCCTACATCTGTCTTGGGTCCTTTCATCGGTCGCGATCCTCAAACGTTGGTCCCTCATCTGACGAAAGTCGCACCAGTAATCGGTGAACGTTACAAGAATCGGCCCCACATGATCGAAACTCGAAATGCAGTTGCTCTCATTAATCGAGCCTCACCCATTTGATGAGCAGTGTTTGGTCAACAGCGCGGCCGGACAAAAAGACGCTATAAGGGATTTACTAATGATGAGTAATATTGCAGAGAATAGAATGGTTTAAGGGTGATTGATCACACGAACCACTCTCGAGCGAAAGACTAAAGACGAACTTAAGTATCATGTGTGTCCCATACCACAGATAATTACCTTAGGTTGTATTCTGGAAGGTTACTTCGTACTATTACGATCTTACTGCTTGTTGCCGTACTATTGCAAATTACTTTGTAATATTACGGACAACAGATAGGTATGGATCCAATGCAAAGAGCCTAGCCTCAGCAAGAGCGTCTCTTCCTCCTCCTCTCCTCCTCCTCTTCTTCTTCTACTTCTTTTTCTTCATGATCGCATTAGTGAATAACTCAAGGAGATCTCATTGTCTTTAAGATTAGTTTGATAAGAATTATAAACTTCCACGACGCTCGAATTTCTACAATTTCGAAACATCAAAATTATGGGCCCTGCAACATAACGCTCAGAGTATTTCATTTGTCAATCCATCCACATTAGCTTTCTTAACGCTAGGAAGATATCTGTATTTCCACCTCGTCCTCTATCATATCCATATCCACACACATATATATAATTCACTCCTAAGCGAAGCATGCAACTCCTACAAGAATCTCTAACTTCGTGCCCTAGAAGTTTCCAAAGTTCCTAGCCTTGTCACTTCTAGTTCCAAGATCGAAAGCATATTGCATTAGAGGTTGATCTCATGCAAAGGTAACTTACTTAAGATTAATCTCACATCAAGTCCTCTCTAGCCAGATGATTAGATCACCGTATATTAGGAAGAAAAAAGAAAAAAGGAATGCTTTCACATTGACCAGGATTAGTCGTCCAAATATAGGGATTGCTTAATGACTGCGTCAATCAGGCATCTAACGATAAATTCGAAACTCTCAACGCAAGAGAGAAGGCAAAATCTCATCGAGATCGGAGGGAAGAGAGGAGACGCGAAGCTTTCAAAATTTGGAAAGGATTAGTCGCCCAAAGGCAGTGATTAATCTTCTAATCACTGGGGTTAACTGCTAATGACCGCGTTAATCAAGCATCTAACGATGAAATCGAAAACTCTCGAAGGAAGAAGGAAAATCTCGTGAAGATCGAAGGACGCGAGCGAAGCTCTGATGGCGTGGTCTGTGGAAAATGCAGTCGCAGGAGCCATGGCCGGCCTCACAACTGTCGCCATTCTCCATCCTCTCGATGTTGTCAGAACCCGATTCCAAGGTATTCTCCTGGTTTCTCATCCCAAAACCTCCTGTTTTCTGAGCCGTCTGCAGTTCTGTCTTTCTTCTCTTTTTTTTTTTCTGGTTTGATTTTCCCTTCGTCCCCACAGGGGCGCTGCTTCGATTCACTTGTCGTTGTTTTCCCACCTTCTTCTCACTGCGTTAAGCATACTTTCTGTGTGATGCATGCATCAAATACCATCGTTTTTAGCCCCTAGAAACTGAGGAACATGCAATTCTTTATGGATTGCTAACATTGACATTCTTCCCTATAGTGAATAGTGGCGAAAAATCCCTGTTGTTACTCTCGATTTTTTGTTCCTATGAAGATCTTTGATACACCATTATTTGTCTGTCTATATGCATTTCACTGTGGTAGGCTCATGAGTTTTGATCTCATCATATTTACCTTGCATCAGCTAACCCACCAAAACAAACTTTGGGTTTTTGAAGTGTAAAACTAATATGCTCAACCAAAAATCAGGCATTATAATAGAACACTAGAGTGACCATTCACGAGAATTAATGTGGTTGTGTGCAAACTCAAAGCATGTGGCATAATCGGTGGCTAAATAAGGATAGGTACCTATTATGCAACTGGGCAATGTAATATTGCATGCTCAGTTCCCAGTATATAAATATTCTAGGCTGATCTAAAACAATAATCAAATGATGTAGATGAGTTTGGAGAAGTGTCCCAACAAGTACTAGAAAAACCTATCTGCTTGATACTATATAAATATTTCTGAAACTCGATGATTGCAATTGATACAATTTTTCACAGAAAGGGAAAAGATTGGATTTTTTAACATCCTCTGAAGTTGTCGATCTTTTATATATGTAGTACATGATGGACGGGACTCAGTTGTGCCCAAATACCGGAGTACTGCAAATGCTTTGCTTTCCATTACAAGAACAGAGGTACCATACAGCATAATCTGTAGAAGTTATCTTTGTTTGTCTCAAACTTCTTGCAACCAAGTTCATCCCGTGTAAAACTGTTTCAGGGTATAAGAGGACTCTATGCAGGTCTGTTTCCGGCTGTACTTGGATCAAGTTTATCTTGGGGAATGTATTTTTTCATGTGAGTATTATTGTTCAGAAGCACTTCAAAGTTGTGATATAAAACATTGAAAAAGTAGCTTCATGAGTTGTTAGTATGATGCTTGGAAAATTTTGTGGCTAGCTACAATAATGTCAAGTCACGAAATCAACAATGGAGTGGAAAAGAGCTTGGTGCTGGACTACATTTGATATCGGCAGCAGAAGCTGGTGGCATTGTATGAGACCACCTCATGTTTCATTTCAACTTTTGATAAGTTTGTGGTGAGAACAGCCATCAAAGAATTAGAAAATTAGTTTCTTTGATCTTCCTATCTGGCTTGTACCTTTGATTGCGTATCATGTTTTACTTCGATGATTGAGGGGTCCAATTGAACGAGTTTCTTTGTCCCTGACTTAGCACAGGATATTTCTCTTGAAGTAGTCCCCACACAATTATCCTTTAGTACAGATGAAAAATTCATTGCTCCGAATGCGTGTAGCACTTCTGAGCAGATCCTTTTAGAAAAAATTGACATACAAAAATAAATAATTTATCGTTTCTTCAAGGTTCTCGGTGCTTGCCACTAATTGAGTTAAATACGTCTTTACTTGTAAAGTGCCTTTCACTCAGCCACGTTGCTATGTTTCTAGATGGAATGCAACTTTTAGAGTTACCAATCCCAGAAGAAAATATAATGCCTTGAAAACACAAGTAGGTTAATGAGTCAGTTCCGTGTACTTCCGAAGGACTCAAAATATCTGAGAACAGACAGACACAATAATCCAAGCATTCTGATTGGCAGCCAAAATATTGCTAGAGTGCTCCAATGGTGACACTCATTGGCCCCAAAAGTTTGATGTTGTTTAAATTTCTTGTTCAAGTTGCTCAAATGCAATCAACTGGTCATTGTGGTTGATAGGTTTTGCAAATATTACCAGTCTTGGGGAACCGTCAGATTCACAAAAGCACAAAAAATGGAAACCATAATTCTCATATGAGGACTGAGTAAGTTTGATAAAACCCCTTTAATGCTCTCAATATGCCATTCAATATTCTATCAAGGAAACACAAAGATGTTTTTCCTACATCAAGAATGTTAAGACTATTAGAGATCTAAGTGAAGGGTGTTCAATTGAAAGCTATTTTTCTAATATCAAGATGATGAGATGCTCACAATGCTTATCAGTTATGATGTGCTCTTTGTAGACAGTATGATGGTCCATTCAGAATGTAGTGAATGTGTGTGATCCATGATGGATCATATTAGCAACCTATTCTATCCTGCCATATATGACAGCTTGCCTCTATTTGCTGCATCTTTATATATGGAATACCAGTATCATGATTTTTTGTTCAGTCTCACCAGATTAGCCACAGTTCAGACACATCTTAAGGTAGATGCATTTGATGGAGCACATCTACACATCGTCTGAGTATCTAGGAATTATAGATGCGTTTACAAAATTAAAAATCCATAATTTATAGGTGCATGTACTAGTAGTTTAAATTTAAAGACCAATATATTTATTAGAAAAAGAATCTTACTTGAGTTGAAACTATTAAAATAGCAAAATTTCAAAATTTTATTCAGCTACTTTTGATACAAACTTTAAATAACAAGCAATAGAAAAACATACGAGCCATCATCTTTGTCATCATGAGTCTTTCCACTAACGCTTCCTTCTCTTCAACACAATCATCGTCATTGTCGTCATTGTCGTCATTGTCATCTCCTCTTCTTCCTTTGCAACAAAACCATCTAATTCATAATCAGTTGCACCATCTAATTAGTCCATTTCCAGTTCCATCAAAATGGGAACAACTGTGTCCCGTAGTTATCTCATTATTTTCGTTTTAATTTCCCTATTGTTGACTAGTATTGTCGTCTTTTCTGTTTTGCGATCTGTTTTTGCTGAAATTTGTGTATCTATTGGATTCTGTTTTCTACACTATTTTTCATGCAAATCCACTTTTACATAACAGCTTCGTTTCCTATATCCTCCCCACCCCCGCGGCCAATTTTCTTTTAAGAATCCATTTTTTTCTGTTTGTTTCCTGTTTAAAAAATCTGTCCCACCCCCTCCACTGGTTTTCTTTGAATATCTGGTCTTTTCTGCTCTCTGCTACTCTATTTGGCTCTCATCTGTTCCGTTCTGTTGCTTGGTTCCAGAAAGAAGATCTCAGTTATTCTTTTTTCCTTGTAACATGTTTATTACTGATAAGAGTAACTAAAATGTATGCAACCTTTATGTTATATTCCCCTTTTACCCCTGAACATTTTTGTTTTTTTGGCAAAAACTTGCATGCATCGATCTTAAACCGTGTGTTGATGTGGTGCATCTGCATCTTAAGCATCTATCTTTAAGATAGATTGTGTCAGTCGGGCACTGATTAGGCATCTTTCAACACAATGAAGGGTTTGCAAAATTCTCTTAGAAATTCCATTTGTCTAAACCAAAATTTTCATCTTAAAGCTTCAACAAGGCAGGTTTGCAATAGGATTCAAATCTTTTTGAGTACGTAGCATTCTGTACTTGTAGACATATCATAAGGACATCTTAGTTACATGAGGTATCTATATAAGATTGTGTCACTAAGTATCTTTGATTGATATACTATTTTGTAGGTATGTCTTTTTTCGAATCCAATATGGCTGATCAAGACTCGTTTGCAGCTTCAAAGTCCAGGCCCCAGAGCACAAAAACCATATACTGGATTCGCAGGTGCTTCCATTGCCCTTATTCATAAGTGCGTTTAAGACTCTGATGTGTCTTTGATACACTATTATTAATTTATGTACCATCGTGATTGGCACACATCCATGTAATAGCTTTGCAATAGTAAAGGCTACAGTTTGATGGCTAATAAGAAAATTTCCATACTTCTTCATAATTACTGCCCTTGATATAGATTGTAGAAATGGAGAAGCCTTTGATGTCATTGGGTTCCACCTTGTCACAAGAAAAGGAGGTAACCAAAATGATGTGAGTCAGGTCTGTATAACTGCAAGGACTTCATGATATGCCAGGATATATTTGTCAGCAAACATTTGAAGAGATGGGCATTGTCAAATGATAGCAATTTTCTGTGTTTTTTCCTCTCGGTTTTTTCCTCTCGGTTTCCCATCACGAGTTTGCGATATATAATGATCTCCCCACAGTTTAGGAGCCCTGCATACTGCATTTGATCATATAATGATTGTATCTAAAATATGCTGTTTGTTTAACAGATGCAATGGTGAGAATTGTGAAGGATGAGGGTTGGTGGGCATTATATAAAGGACTTGGACCAAGCCTTTTACTTGTCAGTATGAAACTTCTTGATTTTTTTCTTCCTTGATGAAGGATATTTCATATCTTTCTAGACCGGTTGGCAAGTTGCCTATAATGCTGTGTTTCTTGACTAGCATTGTATGGAGTGGATGGAAGGAATAATATCAAAACCCATCACTATCAGAATGATTGTACTTTGCATGTTGGGAGTTGTGAGGCTTAACTGTGGCAAATAAGATAAAAACAACTGCATGAGTAGGTACACACAAATGCCCGCTACACAGATAGGTTCATGGGTTATTCTACATCTTCATGAACATAATACATCTTGCTTCAGTCTTGAGATACTATAGTATTTCTGGAAGCATTTTTTTGTATTTTGAGATACTATAGTGATCTACTTGCAAGTAAGTCTGTATTCTTCTTTTGGATATTGGTATCCATGTTTTTATTGTTTTCAATCCGCTAACACTCCAGGTATCTCATGGATCTCTTCAATTCATGGCTTATGAAGAAGGTCGGAAGTTACTTACTAAGCATCGTTCTCAAAAGAGACTGGCAATTAAAGATGACAAAGGATCTTATGATGACAAAGAATCTGACTTGGTAAATTGTAGGATACCTCTCTATAATGAACATCTTTACATTCCATACTGAAATTCCTTAGGCTCTAACTTTGTCCTGCAGCAACCATTGGACTTTGCAGTCCTGGGCGGTCTCTCAAAAATATTTGCCACTTCAATTACTTACCCTTATCAGGCTAGTTGGCATTCTTTGGCTGTTGTCCTTTTTTATTGTATAAGAAACTGAACCTGATATTTGTTTCTGAAGTACTTTTTATATCGTATAAGACACTGAAGCTATTTTTTTCAGGTTATTCGAGCTCGAATTCAGGTATCCTGGAATAGTCCTTGTCATTGGTGATTTATGTAGAATTGCTTGTTTTATTCATCACAATAATAAAGGTGCATGCTCAGTGACTTGTAAGAATTATCTCCGTCACAGTAACATAGGACACAGCATCCATGATGTGGAGACTTATACAGCCTTAAGCATCGCATTTCAATTGAAGTAAATATAATGATATAATATACCAATTGCTGTCTTGTACAGTAATAAGGATATAGGTCAAAATGATGCATCTAAATCATCCACTGAAGCCTCTAGCAAACCTTCTTATGGATCAGTTGGGACACACTTTCAAGCCTGCAATGTTGTATTCTGGGACACATGTGCAATATACACAATTATAAATCTACAGCTCGAAAGGCTTAATCAAGCTTAAATCCGCAGATAACCTTCTTGATGTGTTGACTCGCGCATCATGTAAATGTCCACCCATATATCAGTGCTAGCAGGGGGCAAGCCTTCGCATTTCATTCTCTTAGGCTTTGATTACTGTCAAAGGAGTAGGGAAGCTCTTAAGAGGTAGTGTTGAGTGACTGCACTTCAAGTAAAGGTTATGGATGGGCCATGGTCCAAATGTACTTTTTACGGATGGTATAGACCAGATGAAGTATTCTTTACCAATATGGAACTGCAATGGTTTTTCTTTCTGAAACCTTCTTTTCACATTGATTCATCTGTGGTACGACCTCCGGCTAGCTGTCTTTATGTCTCCAAGTTTTTCCTAAGTTTCCTTGAACAAAACCCTTACAAACTTTACAAATGTTTTCTGATTGCATATTTAGATGTTGTACTAATGTGCCAAGGTGATGGTTTTAGTGATACAGTTTTTCGTCTTCAGAGAGTGATGAAGTCATATGCATTTCTTTGCAGCAACGACCAGATTGTAACGGCAGGTCAAAATATACAAGCACCTGGCATGCATTGAGAGAGACTTTGAGGTTGGTCTTTTCAGCTAGTTTCTACACAGATACTTAACGAGAACATGTCTATGCCAAAGTTTTTCTTACAGTATTAAGTCTAAACAATGTTATGAAATGATGCTGAATTCTACAGGTTTGAGGGAGTGCCTGGACTCTATAAGGGTATTATACCGAATTTCTTGAAGAATGTACCTGCATCTTCCTTAACATTTTTGGTGTATGAGGCCGTATTGAGAATAATGAAGTCATGAGTATCTGGTAACTAATCTGTCCCCATCTTGGGAAACTGCCTATATATATGGCTTTGCCATGGAGATGGACATGTGGATCCAAATAATTTTAGGGTGGCTTCATGATTTATCAAGGCAAAAATGCTCACAAATGTAAGTGAAGATGAGTGGTCCATGGAATCCCCCTAGCCCCTCTTACATTTTTGGGGCTCGATTCACACCAAGTTTTATGACATCACGTTTGTGATCTCAGGGCTTGTTAACATGATGCGTGAGCTTTACTATTTCTACCGAAATAGAGACATTGAACATTGTGCACACTATTGGGTTGTTTTGTGCACACCTTTCGTGGAAAGTTAACCTTGCTAATTCAAACTGAACTAGATGGGATATTATACTGTCTGTTCTCTCCCTGTTTATAGACAGCACCAAAAGGAAATATGCATGTATGTTTTCGGTTTAATTTTGATGTCAGATGGCCCCTTGGCAGTCATTTTTGTATATGGAGTTGAGTGTATTATGGAGGAATGCATTGGACATAAGTACACTGTAGGGATTATGAAAGAGTATGCTAGTGTCGATCACAGTTTAGTGTAGACTGTGATGAAAATGCATCGGACTCAAAAAGCGGATCAAGATTTTCATGGGGATGTTTACTAATTGGTAGTAAGCAAGTGTTCAGCAGTATCTATTTGCAATCTGCTGAAAATGAGGATTGATAAAGCTCAAAACTTCTCTGCTTCTAACACAAATTTCAAACTGCTTAAATGTGTATGTAAACGTAGTGTAAGTCCAAGCGGGGAGATTATACAGACACAGAAAAACACAAGCATTTATTTAACCTGTTTGCAGTGAGATTTGTGAGTCGAATCGCTTAAGCTGCTAAGCTGCTTGGTTATTTCATTCAACACTCTTTGGGTTTTTCTTTTTTCTTCGGAGCAATTAGCTCCTGATTTTGTAAGGTATCCACCCAAGGTGTATGGAACTAACTCCTTATGGTAATTTCTTAGATGGACAGGGCAGATTGATTTTATTCATTGACATTAGTGTCCAATCTGCACATCATTTGCACACCCATTTGTACATATACTCAGAAGCATTGCATATACATTCACTTGCACATTCATCGTTGTCCCTATAATAGAACTTCCCCTTGTTTCCATTTCTTTTTTTATAGGCGATCAATTTGACCATGAAAGCTATATCGTATACACTCATTAACTCACAAATGGGCAGAATATACTGTGAAATTAACAATCTAGTGGAATACAAACCCAGTTCATGGTCTTGAGAATGTACCGAAAACTTAACCTTCAAAGATGAGCTCAGGAAAAGAAGAAGCCCAAATTACGCCATGCTCCCACCACTAAAAGAGGATGAATTCACCTGTGCAAGAGATTGTGCAAGACTCGGCCCACACGGAAATATTGATTCAAGCACATCCATCCATTTTCTCTATATGGGCGGAAACTCTTGAATCATCATCCAACTCAAAGAGGACAGCATTTTAGCTTCTCTACAGCTTTTCGGCGTCCGAATGTTGTGCATCACTCCACACAGGAATATCAATTCCAAAACTCATACATTTTCTCTATATGGGTCAAGCCTCTTCATAATTATCGCTCCAGCTCTACCAGAAATGAGTGTATTCTAGCTTCTCTACAGCTTTTCAGCCTCCTGCTGCAGAGTCTCTGTTCTGCTGTCTAAGCTCGTCACCAGCTCTTTGTAGGAACTCATCCCAAGCACTACCAGGTCCAGTTTCCACATAATCATAAGGTACCCCACCACCCATCCTCAGATTGACTCGAACATGGCGATCGCTCCTCACAATCCGAAACTCAGGTTTCAAGCCACACTGATACAGTTTAATGCTTGATGATTTCCTCTTTGACTGAGACTCATTTTGAATGCTCGACGATTTAATCGGGTGCGATTCAATGTGAGAACCTGGCAATTTCGATTCTGTATGAATTGAATCCATGCCAGGTGCTTCAGCATGACTCGAATCAGATGCTATCATCTCGAGCGAATCAGCATGAGAATCTGAAGAACTCAATGATGCCCCTCCACGTGGTCCAGTATGAGAACACGATGATTTGCTCAACAAACCTGATTCAGTGGAGCATTTCCTCATACTTTCTGATCCAGTTTCAACACTCAATGCATTCTGGGTATTTGTTTTAGTATCCAAACTTAAAGATTCCATCAACGTGTCTGAACCAGCATTAGAGCTCCCACTGTGTACTTGGGTATCAGAACTTGATACATTCTCCATACATGGCTTTCCCTCGCAAATCAATGGATTCTTCATATGCAAACCAGTATCATAAATTGCAGTTACTGTATCATCATCTTCAGAAGATTCTACTAGTTCTGACAGGAACCTAACCGAAATTTCCTCAAGCTCATCCCATGTGAACAATAGCGGAAGAGTGAAAGCTCCCCATGGATTGAAATCTATAAGCTTAACACTTCCAGATCGGGTAACATAACAATCAAAGGTATAATCTTTGAGATCAAAAGCCTCACTAAGATTCTCGACAAAAAACTCGAAAACAGACCTTTCAATCCGCTCTTCTGACTCCAGCAAAGAAGGATAAAATCCAGTAACTTCTCTCTGAGAGATGCCGACCAGAAGGCTGTGGCGAACGAAGCCTCGAAACTCCATCTCCGGTCTCAAATCATGCCATTTGCGAAGGGCGAGAAAGAACTGATCAGGCCTTTCCAAGGTTTTGTCTTCACAGGAATCGAATGCATGGCACAGATCATGAACAAGCGAGTCGGAGGCTTTGAGAAGGAGGCAAATCTCGCCAAAATTCCTGCAGAGAAGAGATCCAGAAGAGCCTATCCAGGCACTGTCTTTAGGAGCACTCCAGTTGAGCTTCGGAAAGACGGATCCCCCAAGCTTGGCAATGGAAGCTTCGATCTCCGATTCGAGATCAGGGAAAGAGACCTCCTCCGGTTCCTCTGTTTCATCTTCTCCCTCAGACCATCGGTGGTAATCTTCTTCATCGGAATCGAGATCAAGACTCGCTCCATGGCTTCTACTCCTCCCACTGCTAGTACCACTGGCACCCTGGCCCCTGTTTCTGTTCCTTCTCGAAGGCAATGCTTTGCTGTTTGGAGGGAGGAAGAACGCGTCCGCTTGAAGATAAGAGACGAAGGCTTCAGGCAAGGGGTGGAGGATGGTCTTGAGGGAGATGGAGGAGAAGCGAGGGTACCAAACCTGAATCTGACACAGCTCGAGCTCACGAGCTTTCATGGCGTCTCGCTCTTGGGCACAATCTGCGTTCTGTTCCTCTGCTCCAACTCTTCTTCTTCTTCTTCTTCTTCTTTTTCCTTCTTCTTCTTCTTCTTCTTTCTTCTTCTTCTTCCTCAATTTGGGGTTTAGAAATGAAACCCTAATTTCAAAGCTTCAAATGAAACCCTAATTTCATTCCCTTTTTTGGTTATTAGGGCAAGAAATGGAACCCTAATTCCTTGCCTTGGGGTAGAACTAAAACCCTAACTCCATTCTGATCCTTCTTCTTCTTCTTCTTCTTCTTCTTCTTTTCCAATTTGGGGTTTAGAAATGAAACCCTAATTTCATTCCCTTGTTTGGTCCTTAGGGCAAGAAATGGAACCCTAATTTCTTGCCTTGGGGTAGAACTAAAACCCTAACTCCATTCTGATCCTTCTTCTTCATTTTTATGCAGACAAATCCCACACGACTTCATCGCATTCTAAATCAAGAAAATCCCAATGTCCGAAGCCTATGTTTGGATGTGGAGGTAATATTTCAAGTGTTGATGGTCATTTCTGTCACGTGGGTGTCTAGATATGTCTCAAAGTGGCACCTGCAAAATGTATGCGGTTTTTCGAAGTGCTGATATGGTTTTTAACAGATCAATTCGATCCACAAATGGCCTCTAGAAACAATGATGCGGTGCTCTCTCATCAAGGCATGGAAGCATCGAGATTAAACCAGGATTAAGCGTTAAGCATGTGATCAATCACCTGTATATCGGCTTCCACAAGCGAAGCAAAACCTCAGCTTGGAACAAAATCGATTTCACTGATCCCACAAGTTGATACTTCACACACCGCATGGTTTTGTTTGTACATAACAATACTCTCACCAAACCTCAAACAAACAATGCATTCATTCATTCATTCAACCAAGAGTTGAGCTCCATACCTCTAAGTTACATGGAGATGGAAGAATCTGATGGTTTGGAGTAAAATTACCATAATTGTACAGTGAATCAAGCAACATGGAGCACCGATCCAAAACCCCTTGGATGGAGAAAGCGGTCCATTTGGACACATCATACATTACCAGAAAACACACATGGCTTCCATCGTTGCATGTTTCTTGACTTGGTATTCCGTTCATCACGTCAAGCTTTAGAGGCTCGGTCTATTCCAATGAAGATGTAAACTGGAACAGGTAATGCAGGTCATGAGGGTCGAGCAAGCAGAAAATGGAGCTGCTGTTCTGCAGAGGTTTTCAATCTCGAGCAGAAAGACCATATCTTTCGAGGACTGCAAGAGTAGATTCCAAACCCCTAACTCCACATAAAAAAGAAAAAGAAGAAGGTGACAATGGAATTAATGAGCTCCAGTTAAAAATACAATGTTTTTCGGTAATAAGACAGATTGCATTTTTTTGTAATAGAACTACTGCACAAATGCTTGTTTACCTTCCTGATCGAAGAACCTTGAACGTTCCCTGGATGGTGAGATCTACAACAGTAGAGCCTTCTCTCGTAGGAGGAAGCTCACCAGCATCAAACACAAAAGCACAATGTGGCCACAGAGCTGAAAATTCCTCTATTTTGATGGTACTCAGCTGGCCACTTAGATTTGCACTTGTTAAAGCAATAGCACCACCAAATATCTCGACCACTTTGCGGATGAAAGAGCTGTCTGGAACGCGAATGCCGATACTGCTAAGGCCAGGGTTTAAGCCTTCATTCAATAGGCTATGTTCACCTACACACAAATAAACAGATTCTTGTTAAGGCATATTTAAGAGGTTAACTACTTCGAATTCTTTCTCTTTCACAATGTTTGATAGCTTGGATCTGCTCATTTCCACCTGTAATCATCTTCTGAATTTGCACGGATTTGGTTCTCAACAATACTATAGTGAACAATATAGCTCGGATCTGCTAGATGTCATTTGTAATCATGATGTCGAATCACAAGGCATTGGTTTTTCTGACAACATTATAGCAAACAATATAGCTTATAGATATGCTCATTTTCTTTACTAATTATGACTTGCAATCACAAGCCATTCGTTTTGGACAGCATTATAGCAAGCAACGTAGCCTAGAACTGCTCATTTTCATTTGTAATCATGATTTGCAAACGCAAGGCATTAGTTTCCAGCAACATTATAGAGCGCAAAGCATCATCAAGCCTAGTACCATGACACCCTTCTTTACCTCCATTGACCCCATCCAACCAATTCTTACCAGTCGGTCAAGGGCCACACCAACCGGGTCACCCCGACAGCTTTCAAAAGGAAATGTGATTTGATCAAGTAATAACGATTTCCTAATCAAGAGGCACACTCACTTGACACTGAAGATGCTTTAGCTTGATGATGCTTCACTTGCTTCCAACAGATTGCCGCTTTATTTTGGAATGATCCACAACGTGCTTAGCTATTGTGAAAAGTTTGTACATTAGGCAGTTTTGACCAGCCTAACTATATTGATTGTCATTCTCCACGGTGAGAAATTATTTTAAGATGTAATCGCCTCTCATTGGGTTTTGTAGGCCATTTAGTGCCTCTGAGAAGACATTTACACACCTTTGTTTCTTTCCAGTACTGTTAATGAAGAGTTATAACCTCTCCCAGAAATAACAGACAAATACAGATACATAATAGCCAAGAAAACAAAATACAGCCCATAAATTTGTTTGTGGAAACCCATATTACTACATATCAACAGGGTAGAATAGAGTTGACCTCGCTGTAGAACTGTTGTTACAGGACCTGGAAACAACGCTTGGAGGAGACCGTCAGGAAGATACGAAGTAATGCTATATTTGTCAAAATCCTCTGGATGCGCAAGACAAACTGCTAAAGGAACTTTGCTGTTCCTTCCTTTAATTGTGTATATTTTTTCTACAGCCTGTGCAGAGCTGCAAATAAGAGAACACAGAACATCTGACACCTATAATTTAATAAGAAGGTCCAACTAGCAGACTTAGCCATGAACATATAAAACCAATAAATTTTTCAAATTTCAACACCAGGATGAAGAGGGAAAATTCCTGCAAAGTAAACCTCTTCAAAATTTGGCATATTTTCTCATAATGTCACGCTTTATGCCATAAACAAAAGAAGGGAATTCAGGCTTAATTCTAGAAGAAGAACCAGGCCAAGAGTAGGAACAAAATACCAAATTTAACATACTAGGTACAAAAGTTGATCTAACAATAATCACAATTGAGAAATGGAACATTTTAAGTCAAAATGAAGCCAAGAAAGCAATGTGACTGCTTGTATACTAAAGCAGGGTCTGCACCTCACCCACATAAGCACATACTATTGTGAATTGAACACTTACACTATTACGTGCACATAACCTAGATGTACAGTGAACACAAAGGTCATCTAAAGTTGTAAAGGGCTTAACCTCGTAGGATGGAGAGAAAGCTAATGCACATGCACTACCAAATGGATCATGACAACCTCTATATTGATGTGCCTTTGTAAAAGAGGCATCACCAATCATGGAGATTGATTAGATGCATAGAGATGAGGACGATTTATGCTCATAGGATTTACTGCGTGGTCTCAATGTTGTCATGAGACGCCCATGTTGTGGCAAAGCTCTCATCTAACACAGGCATTGTAGACACCTTCAAAGCATTAGCCCAGCTAATAATCAGTAGTATCGGAGATCGATGGTAGCTCAGGCAGTTCAGGGGCAGCCGAGAGCTAACAGGCTCTGTAATCCTCCTTCATCATTCCTTTTCCATATGTTCTAGTCTCCATTAGTGATTGCACTCTTTGCATGCAACCATACGCATACATACATAAACCAATGTATGTGTGCATACCAAGTAAAAGTCCATGTATAAAAGAAAACACATATACATGTGTACACACAAAAGACGAACTTGAATATTGTCAGCACCACTCGCATGTATGCACATATATATGTATGCATTACACACACATACATAAGCCTATATATGTGCATATGCCAAGCATATATGCATAATACCTACATACAAAGTGACTGATTGTATGTAAAAAAAAACATACATGCACTTGCATGTGTTCTTTAACATTTACAAACCTATGTATGTGCCTATACGGAGGACATAGAGACATGCATACATACATACAAATACGAGACAAAAAACTAGAACAAGAGATAATACTGTGGAATAAGTGGCAATTTTCAAAATCTGAGCTATGGCATACCAAGCATCAGCTGCTAAGCCGTAGAGGGTATCGGTAGGTATGGCAATGACATGGCCTTCCCTCAGTGCGCTGGCAGCTCGATGCGCGTGTGCATCCAGGGCAGGTAGAACCACGCCCATGGAAGGAGATCCGAATCTCTTCTCTTCCCGCCGATCTTCTCCGTTCTCTCGACCCCCGTGTCCGCTTGGTGAGCATACGGCCGAACCCGCACCCATCTTCGCCTGCTCCAGCATCGTACGCTTGAGGATGGCACTTCCCGGCGGAGAGCTGCGGAGCCAACTGCTGGAGAAGATCTGTGGGGCGGGGAGGAAGGAGGAAGGGGGCAGGTTGCTGCTAAGGTTCCATGGCCATGGCCGCTTCAGCAGCATCGCCACTTCTTCACTGAACAGCTCGAAGACGAATGTATGCATGCATGCATGTATGCATGCATGCATGTATGTATGTGCGCGTGCATGCATGTATGTGTGCATGCATGTATGTATGTATGCATGCGTGCGTGTGTTTGTATGCATGCATGCATATGCATGCATGTCTGTGTTTTATATATGTATGTGTGGGTGCACCGTGTATGTATGTGTGGCTGTGCATGCTATGTGTGAGTATGTATGTGCAGGTTGTATGTGTGTGTATGTGTATGTGCGTGTGTGCATGTTGTATGTGTGTATGTGCATGCATGTATGTGTGTGCGTGCATGTGTGTGTATGTATGTATGTATGTACGTATGTGTGCGTGCATGTTGTATGTGTGTGTATGTGTACGTGGGTGTGTGCATGTTGTATGTGTGTATGTGTATGCATGTATGTGTGCGTGCATGTGTGTGTTGTAGGTATGTATGTATGTGTGTGTGTGCGCGCGTGCGTGTTGTATGTGTGTGTATGTGCATGTGGATGTGTGCATGTTGTATGTGTGTATGTGTATGCATGTATGTGTATGCATGTATGTGTGCGTGCATGTGTGTGTATGTATGTGTGTGTGCGCGTGCATGTTGTATGTGAGTATGTATGGATGTGTGCGCGTGTGCATGCTGTATGTATGCATGTGTGCATGTGTCTATGCGTGCAGGTCGTATGTGCGTGTGTGTGTGTGTATGTGTGCGTGTTGCATGTATGTATGCATGTTTGTATGTATGTATATAGCATGTTGCATGTGCGTGTGTATATGTATGCATGCAAGTTTTGTATTGAGCTGTTATTCTGTAGCATTGTTTCGTGAAACGCAGATTTATGAGCCTCTGTGCATTGCGCGCTGTCGGTGTTTCGACGCGTTACAAACTGGCCCCGGAAGCATCGCGAAATCGGTGGCCATAGCCCGCATTACGTTTCTCCCGCATAATCAGCTGAGCCAGATAGAGAGAGAGGAGAGAAAACGCAACCCGGAATCATCGATCCGCAATCGTCGTCATCGTCGTCGACGATCGCTTTATCTTCCCTTTCCGTAGAAGAGAATGTCTTACTGATTCCGCGAGAAATGACGAGCACTGCTCTCTGATTAAAACAAGTAATCGATCGATTCATCTTATATTAAAGAGCGAGCGCAGCTTTCGGGAGTTGACCTTCCGGGGCGGGGGTTTAACTTGACTGACTCATTCAGGTGCATTTTCCAAATTAATGAACAACAAAGAAAATCGAGCCAGAGGCTGGTCATCTTCTCTGCACATGGCGCTTTAGTTGCGGCTCCTCCTCCCATCCCAATATGTTGATCAGCCGTCGCCATCATCGTCATCATCACGATCATCACCATCGTCGAAAAGGAACATAACTATACAAAAATTGCCCTCACAAGAACTCAATTGCATGATGATGATGATGATGATGTAGGTTTCTCAACCAGCCAGAGAGAAGGCAACAGCCTTGTAATGGATGGATGGATGAACTTGTTCTGATCGCGACTATCCTGTCATGAACAGCTGCAGAAGTAAACATCAGCAAACACAAAGCGACGATCGGTCGATCGATCTGTGATGTAACTGGCTAGGGTATCTGGAGGTATGTATACATCCGAGATTTGTCGTGGGTAAAGGTCCCCATTAGCCTAGCTCAACTAACTCCACGGATGGGCAGATCAAATCACTATCAGCTCGCTCCACTGAAAAACAGCTCCTGTTCCTGTGGTCATTCTGGTGGATGGCCCAATTGGTCCATAGCTCTGTAATGGATTCAAGCTTCTGGAACAACTAGGAAGAAAAAACCTGCATCTGTGATCGTCGGGTCTCCTATCCATAAGATCATCCCGATTTCCTACCGACGTGGTTCGGTAGATCAGATTCATCAGGCTTCTGGTGGATCTCCAACCCGTAGGTTTCCAACAAATTGGACTAACGAAACAGCTGACCAGACCGACTTAAAACGAGTTTCGGTTTTTGTTCTGTGTTTTTTTTTTCTTGGCATAGCTGCACAGAGCGGATCAGATTCATTGGACTCATGCAGAAAAGCAGATTCGAAAGCCTAATCCGGAATCGGTCGAAAAGCTCGAGCAGAAGCATGAAGCCGGGCCTGGGAAAATTTCATGAGACTACCTGGCAAAGAATGGAGCATATTTCTTTATGGTGTAAAAAAAAACAAATTTAAAAATAGAACATGAAGGTAAGCAAATAAATAAATAGGAAAAAAAAAAGATAAGCTTCCTGAAATTCACTCCGTGCCCTCGGGGACAATAGTGGAAATAAGTAGAAATATTAGTAAATTCGTTGGATAAAATAAATGAGCATCTCATTTTATACGAAAACTGGGGAGAAAAGAAAATTATTATTATTTTTTTTTGCAAATTCTTGGTTTTTTATTTGTGCGCTGTATAGTTGGCGGGCACGAGCGACAACCAGATTTTTTTTTGGCTTTTTTATTTTTTGGTTTTGCTTTCCCACTTCAAAAAAAAAAAAGAAAAAAGAAAAAAGAAAAAGTGAAGAAAAAAGAAACGATTACGTACGTAAACACGTAATCCTCAACAAAACAGTAAACGATTTTTTATCATGATTAAAAAAATAATCGAAAGAGCCATCATAATCATAACAATAATAATCATCATAGTAATCATAATAATAATCAGAACAATCATAAGAATCTGCAGAAAAGCCAAACACAAAATCGCTTTTGTTATTACTAATATAAATAAAACTTTAGCAACAACAACAACAGCAACAACAACAACTTCCAACCAGAACAATAATGGTCAAAACCAAATAGAAGAATGATAATAATAATATATGCAAATAAATAGAACAAATGAGATCGGATGAACAGATTTAAATTAGAAACTCAGCGAGTTTATTTGTATATTATTATTGAGCGCAGATTGTGTCAAAACGAGAAACACTAAACATTACATTTTTCGGGGTTTTTAAAGATTTAAATTATCGGGGGGCAGAAAAAGCAGGAAATTGTGAAGCGGGAAAAAAGCGAAAACGCAGAAGAAGAGAAAGAGTATTGAAACAGAAAAGGAGAGGGAAACTCCAAAAAGCAAAACGCAAAAAGCAAAGGGCAAGCCTTCTTTTAATCCGGAAGGGGAAAAAAGAATCGATTGACGAGAGGATTACCAAGAAAAACAAACGCCTAACAAGATTATAAATTACATTCGAGCGCATACCGTAATCAGAGGATTACACATTATTAACATCTGATCCCAATCGATTCCGCCAGCATTGGTTTTCACTCCCGAATCGCTTCGCGCTGATTGCTCCTGGCCGCCGATTCCCTTCGCTGCGATCGATTTAACAAATGGCCATGATTTTAGAGTCTGATTCGATTACGGGCGTGTGAAATGAAATCGGGCATCGGATCAAGCGATCGAGCATCGATCAAGCGATCGAGCATCGATCCACCAGTCAGTTCGACGGTGGCAATTGAACCCACGACGAGTCGGGTTTTGGTGCGAATAATCGATCGGCTAATCGCACGCTAATTAATCTCTTGAAGCGAGGCGCTAATTTGAAATCTCCGGCGTTTGGTAAGAATGCGATTAATTAAGTTGGCGGGGCGATTTCCTCTCTTAATTAATCAACAATTAGAATTCGGAGCCGAAGCGGAACGAAACTCGCGTTGAATTAATCAATTAATCAATCAATTAGTTAGTTAATTAATTAAGAAAAATCCGCGGGCGGGAAACAAAAAGCTGGTAGTAGTGAGAGGAAATGGGGGCCATTTTCCTCTCTCTACAGCAGCCTTTTTGGGCTCTTTTTTTGGCTTTTTATTTTTTCCCCCCCATTTTCCTCTCTCTTCGGGGGGATTGGATGCGTTTTCCATGGCGCCTTCTCTCTCCTCTTTCTCTCTCCTCTTTCTCTCTCTTCCCTTTCCGCCATAGCTGCTCCGCAGTCTGCTTCTTCTTCTTCTTCTTCAGATCGCTTCTTCATCATCTTCAATCTTCAATCTTCAATCTTCAATCTGCATCTTCCATCTTCCATCTTCAATCTTCAATCTTCAATCTTCAATCTTCAATCTTCA